>JANHGL010003776.1:11600-48958 GCA_024611195.1 Ceyx melanurus | reverse complement strand
GAAACACTATAAATGTAGAATGGTTGTGAATAAAGATGAAGGACGCTGAACAATCACATTGATTGCAGTCGTTACTTCGGGTCCAGCCGATAATCTGGCTGAAGGGGGTTACGACTTAGCCACATTGGCTCCATTCGTAGCTCCGAGAGGAGAACGATGTGCTCATATTGAGTTGAGTCGTTCATCCAGCAGCGCTCTTTCCGACACTTTTTAGTATTTTATACTAAATTGGGGGTATAAATAGAATTAAGCAAGAGATTATAAAGAAAGAAAACTGTCCTTTTAAAAAGTCTTTAAAATGCAAACTATAAAAATATGAATAAAAAACTAAAAAAGTTATTAATGTAGTACAAGCCTTCTTAGAAAAAAAAAGAACAGAGATATTTGTTACAGGGATGAGAAAAGAGGGAAAAACAAACAAACAAAAACCGAAGGAAGACAACAAAGTCTACAAGATATCTAAGGGAGATGCTACAGATACAGAAACCTGGATTTGCATTCTGAAACTTATCAATTGACAGAAAATGTCCTTTAATGACACACTATCCTGCTTGCACACATGATTCAAGACCAGTCACTGGCTGTCAGGAACCCTCCAATAATAAAAATGCCCAACAGAATCTATTTATATGGTTATAGTTCATCCAGAATGGAGAAGCACTGCTACTAAAATATACCATATGAAAGGAAGAGTTAAAAAATTAGGAATATTACGGGGCACTTTCCGTAAGGTAGAAGACATTGTCGTGTACTGAGTGCAAGGAAAAGCAACCAGTGTCCTAGTGAGATCCTTGTATTCTTCACTTAGTTTTACAAACAAATACTGTAGAAACAGGAAATTTCTGTTCACATTGAGATTCTTGATTCTCTGGTTTAATTAAAAAAAATCATTAAGCATTTATTGATTCCTCCACCTCCGTTTTGGTGATTTACAGATAGGATCACACTGGTAAACATTTCACCTGCTGACAGTGTGTATGCAGGGCTTTGGGAAAGAGCTCAGCACGTTTCCAAGATCCATTTATCAAGTGCTTTCAGAATCCAGAAGCAAAAACCAGGAACCTTACCAAGAGCACTGCAATCAGAGTGCTAATGGAACACAAGTTGCCATCACAGTACAGATAAAAGAGGTGAAATGCTGTTATTATTTCTTATTACGCAACCCTGCATGCCTAGTTGCCCATTTGTGCATGCAAACACTTGCACAGCATAAGCTTCAAGGAAAATAAAATTACAAAAGCATAAGCAAAAAACTGTAACATAAACACATAAACAAATAAAGGAGAAAAAAATACTACAGAAGCTCTCCTTAGTAGTTCAGAATATAACAAACAGTGAAATAAAATCCTGGGATGGATTTTTCAGCTCAAATGTTGTCTTCTCTTTTGTAGGTCACCAGCAAAGACTTCTAATTTATTTTCTACATGTTTATGCTGAAGTAATTTAGAGCAGTGATTTCCTAAACAAAGCCAAGAATTCCTAATAACATCTCTTACATAGCTGCTAGTCTTTTATGATAAGGACACAATATGTGATTGCACTTGAACTCATCATCTTAATACTGACCACCTTGTACTCCCCATCCTTTTATCTCATCAGCTTTCCCATCCAAGTTTAATATCACTTTTACTGCCACATTTTGTCATTATTAATATACTTCTCTCATTCTCCACCACAGTAACTCATATTTACTTTAACAATTACTTTATATTTTGATGGACTGTTATATAAAGCTCCACTTTAATAAGTTTATTATATAAACATACTGTGAATAACAAACACACTGAAATTACTTGTATGCAGGACCAACCCTACCCAATGTATCAATAGATTATGTTGATACTGTTGTATATCATTTTTTTCAAGATGAGAGCTGCATAAATGTTATTTTAATTCTTGAATACTGTGACTATACTCTTCATAGCTAAACATATTCAACAGTATTATTGTAAAACAGCATTAAAGAGTGACAATTACATAAAATTTCCAAGTGCTCTGACAACTAACATTACCACAATGAAATTTTAAGTACTGGCATTAAGACAACACCTCTCAAAGAGACAATAAATTATTAATTTGAAGAATTTAGTGCTTCCTTAAGGACAGCTACCTTATTACCAGTACCAACATCAACATAAGACATTCAGAATGTTTAGGAGTTTTTTTGTTTTGTCAATACCTAGCAAGATCTGCTGGCAGGGCTGAACCAGCCAGCTTTCCAAGTAGCAATAGCAAGAAACCAAGCAGCACTGAGATGTGTCAGGCAGCATCAGAGGAAAACTCAGAACTACCTTCCCCTGATAGCAGAAATTACAAGCACATTAAAGAAGGCTTAACTGTTTTCTCAGACATATAGTTCAACTCCAGCTTTCTTGCTCGGGCAGTAATTAATTGAGGAAATTTTATTCTTAGATTTTAGAATTGCATGGGGATATTCAACAGACTTTCCTATCATCTTGGGAAGTGGTAATCATGTAACTCTGCTGCACTGACTTCAAATATTCACAGAGATTCCTATGAGAACAACCCATTGCCAGTTTAAAATGACTGGTAAAATTTTTACTATAATCCCTACTGCCAGCACTGAATTATGATCAACTGTTTCCAGCTCCTTTTTAGGCCATTCTTTGACTGTGATTTTCTTTTTCACTCTTCCTTTGCAAGTTAAAGTTTATTTAGTAATGTACAGTCTCCATTTTAAGTATACCTTTCAGGATTTAAGCCTGAAAGCAGCTCTGCACATACAGATTAGCACACAAGCACACACTGGCATTGAGCAGCAAACTCCAAGGTTCTGGTCTTTATTTGACAAATGATCCACTACATAAAAAGTCAAGTGACAATCTTCTGATAAATATTCCTGAAGAAAATGGGAGTGGATAAAGGGTAACACATGCTAAAGAGCAGGCATCTGTTTATTAACTACATGTTGCAATGTGCTTTCTATTTTTACAATACAGTTAGAGTTAATATTTATGAGGCACACTTTCAATCAGGTGGTTAATTTCCGCATTCAGACAATCTGATGTGCTTTAATTCAGAGGCATTTCTTCCCTCAGGCATCTGAATCCCAAACTCATTTCCTGTGCAGTAGAAAGGAGGTGGATAGAGTGCCTAGAGTTACCACTTAAATCCTGTTTCCAGGTGTTAGTACCTAACAACAGATGATGGAAAGATTAAGGTACTTTCTGCGACTTGATTTCCTGTGATTCACAATTAAAAGCTTTGCATGAACTACTAGTTAGGACTAAAAATTTCAGACTAATTTCAGGTACGCACAACCCATCTAGCTGTCATGTCCTGCTCTTGACTAGCTGCTTTCCATTCAAGTAAATATATGAAAAAGCTCCATTTTTATCATTTATAGCTCCATATCCTTCCCCTCAGCTTAATTAATACTTTTTACAGGAAAGGACTGGGGCTATGTAAATTTTGTGAAGTCAGAATTACAACTCTTGTGCTTTCACAGTCAAACTTTGGGGACAAGAAAGGAGCTGGCCTCACTGTTCAAGGAATTCATACATCATATGGAGTCACAGGAAAATAGCTTACCAGGCAAACGAGGCAGTTCAAGACAGACTGTATTTATGAGACTTATATCTAAGACAGCCAATTTTGTGCATCTGACATAAAATATACATATATCATAGAAAATTAGAGTTCATTATATCTGTATTGTTTCTATGTTTGTGGTATGTGTCAATATAACAGCTGTTATGCAGCAGCTCCTAATTAGATTTTCTGCACTCAGCCCCATTTCTACAGTTTAGCCTCATTAACATGATGCTTGCAGATGTCAAGAACAACTTCATTGAGCCTGGTGCAATATAAAGATTTAAATACATGAAGCCCTAGCTGCCATCTCAGAAAATACACTCCCATAAGAAACCACTAGTTGAAAGGAGACAGAAGGCATAAGTATCTTCATTAACTTTAAACTTTAATTCATAAGTCTCCAGTATACACAACTCTACCCAGTAGATCTAAAGCACAATGCACATGTTTGGGTTTGATAAGCTTCTATCTAATAACAGACCAACTTAGTTACAATAATTATCAATCCCTTTTATAATTCCACATAACTAACAGTAATAGATTTAGTTATCTTTTTGGCTGAGATCTCATGTTTCAGCTGCATTTTCAGTACGTAAACACAAAGTGCCCTTGCTGCTGTGCTGAATATTTCTTAGTTGTAACTGTGGTCTGGAAAGAAGAAAACCTCACTGGGACTTTATAGAAGTGTAGTTACCATTACATTCATTCTGTTGCTTTATAGCTTTAGCAAAAATCTGTATGCAAAAACATTGCAATTTAGACTTTTAAAATTAGCTGTTTTCGAATGAAAGACTGATTTCTTTAATGTGACCCAAGAAAAATCTAAAGAGAGTACTAAATTTTGGAGCTGCATGAGCATTTATGCTGCTTTCAGATTAAATCTTCAAGACTGGCATTTCTAATGCATAAAGTAAATCTCACTAACCTGAAAATTAGTAAAATATCCCACAGAATTTCCACTTACATAACTAATCCATAGTCTTCCAAGAAAGTTCAAAGAAATTCAGCAAACTCACCATGTTAGAAACAGCTCTGTCTCTACTTTGCACATGTTTGTGAGTGAAGGATTGAAAAACAAACAAAGCAGCAGAAAAAAGAAAACAACAAACCAAACCACAACAAAACAAATAACCAAGCAAAGAATTGAGCTGTTTAGCTCATAGAAAGGATTTGCTTCAAGAAGGGAGTGTATTTGTGAAGGTATTCAAAGGTGCTTTCCAAAGCAGTCACTAAATCAAAACATTCAAATGAGACAACGTTGTAGAATTGCAACATAAAATTCCAATCAAGGTCTGTGAAGGCCTTACAAGATTTATGATGTGCTTAAAAACCTCCTGAAAATTGTATTCCCTAGTATCACCATGTGCCCCATCCCAGAAATCATGGTGTGGGAGAGAGGAGAATATGGAACAGTGCCCTTTTCCTGAATCTCAAGTAAGGACAGTACTTGTGTAGTGAGGAGTAAACTATGACTCAAAGGGGAATGTAGCACTAGGTAAATGCATCTAGAATATTAAGAGGAATAAAGTTTGTCTTTGGTACTTGACAAATACCTAAATATAAGCTGCAGGCAAATGCAGAAAAATCTCATATAAGCACTGAAACACACCTACATTATGTCCACATCACTGTGGCATGTGTTCATTTTTTCAGTGGTCTTCTTGTGAAACATTCTGCTCATCACCACAAATAGACTGTGCATGGCCAAAGTAAATGAGTGTGGAGTATAAACTCCAACAACATTACAGAGAAAACTAGATGGGAGGCAGAATTTGAGTTAAAATCCACTCTATCACATCAATTTTATATTCCATTTTTCATGAAACTTACTACACACTTAATGTTTTGAAATGCCAAGTTCTCTCACACTCCACCAAAACAGGGAACTGTAGGGTGCACACAGAGGGAGAAGGGAACAGAGACCAGATTAATGCTTAACATTGAGCATACAAATGGTAAAATTTCATGTCCATGAAAGCTTACAATAGTGCACAGCCACAAGGAAAGGTACCTCCCTACCTATCACACAGAGCTTAATTTCACAGCATCCATCTCTGTGTGGCTACACCCCAGGGAACAGTGTTGGCATGGTAACTGCAGGCTCTATGGCTTTCTTTTTTTCCTATTAGCAGTCATAAGAATTTTTTGTTAGCTTCAGGATCAAATAAATTTAGACTGATAGCACAGTTTATTTGGGACAAAAAGGAGAAAAAGGAGCTTGCCTGAAAACACAACCAATCCTGCAAAAAGGAGAAACAGAAGCACAGTTTAAAGAAAAACAAAAAACAAACCCAAAGCAAAGCAAACACACACATACAGAAAAGTTACACGGGGCTGATACTCCTCACAACAGTGTCAAGAAAAAAAATATATCAAAAACTTAGTCAATCTGACCAGAAGCATCTTATGAACACAATGGGCTAAATTTCATTTTTACTCTGTGCTTTCATTATTACTTTCAACAGAAAAGCAGGCTGTCAGAAGCAGAAAAAAAAAACCCCAGCAAGCTCTAAAGGATACTTCACTTAATTTTTAAATTATTTTTGTAAATGTGGATGTTTTTCAAATAAGTTTGATCCCCAAGTTCCCTTAATAACTATTATATCTGTAGATTAAATTTAGATTTTATATACAGGAAATATGCCAGTTTTAACATTTTTAAAGCAAAGGAAAACGTGCCTCATTTTATGCTTCCATTATTTTATCATAGAAGAGTAACTAATGAAACCCTAAATATGAGAAGGCTCTAAGAACAAAGCTCTGGAAATCACAGCTCATTCAGTATAACCTATCTGTAACTGTCTCAAGGATTCCATCAGTGACCAAGTGAATGATTTCCTATCACTGTTGCCCCTTTCCACACTCTATTTGCACAACAGACACTAACTCAGCCCAATCAAAGTCCCATGGTGCATAACAAATGCTGTAAGAATTCATTGAGCAATGCTTGAAGTGGGCATGCTGTGGAGATGGTAGGGGGCTCTACCATCCCTTGACAAGTACTGAGCAAATAAATTAATCTTATCAATCTAAGCTTATGTAACTTTCTCTTTTATACATACAGAACAATTCTGATACCCTCTGACAGTGAATGAGATGTGCTGTCACCCTGCTCTCACCTACGTTTTGTTCTTCCAAAGTGTATCTCATTTGCCAGATCATGATGTAAGAAAGAGCAAAAACAGATTCTCTTTCTTTTTAAAAAGTTATATCTACTTCAAAAGCATTTGAATAATTTCTTTCATACTGCAGTCTAGGTGATCATTTATCAAATCTCAACTTTATTCTTTCCCAGTTCCTTACAGCTTTTTAAAAAATTAATAAAAGCAATATAATTTATAACTGTCTTGGCTGCTTGCAAGTTCTCTCCCCTGTCTGTTATTCCACTGTACCTCCCTTGTCCTCTAAACCACTAGTTCTCTACAACCACTGTCTTACTTGCTACCCACCAATAAACCTGATCTTCCTCAGGAGCATTCAAAGCTCTTTGGCCACAGTCAGCAGGCAGAAGTGGATGTGGAAATATTTCTGTGTTCTTGTTCACATCACCAACACTTGCTCTCTGCCACAGCAGCCACAGTGCGGGGTCACTCAGAATGCTGGGTGTCTCAGGTTGGCAGGCACAGGATTTACTGAGCAGCGTGCGGGCCGGGGCTGGCTCTGGGTTTCACGTTGCACGCTTACAGTACTACTCTGTTCTGTAGAATGCAAAGAAAGTGCAACCAACTGTAAGCCAAGGCTACAACCACCTCCTGTCTATTAGGAAAATTAATACTTTAAACCAAACAATTCTGCCCCTTCCTGATAAAATCCTTTTAATTGAAAACAAGAAGCTATAAAAGAATGGGTATTTTGTGTTTCAAAGAAGCATCCTGATGCATTGACTGTCAGGAAAAATAATATATGTAAACCTGTTCTGATTCATACCTACAATTCCCACTTTTCCAGGGAATCTAGTTCTCACTAGTAAAAGTTATTGGCAGCATACTGATTAAAGCAGTTATGGCCAAATGCCAACCACTGCAAACCCAAGTAAGTGTTTAAGAGCTTTTCCTCACGATTGAACAGTAGGGTCCTTCACCTCTACTTGAGCTCAGTTCAGCTTTATAAGCCTCTGCTGTTTCTTGTACTGTTCAGTTTGAGTTAACCAGCATTTCTGACTCACTGAGTTCTGTACAGGAGCTGCACATCAGCTTTGGAATGAATTTGCCTTCTAATCATATAATTTCTTACATAGACATTGAGAGTGAAAAAAAAAAAAAGTTATTTTCCCATAAAGTTGAAGTGATAGCACTCAGTTCCATATTGTTCCCATTGACCAGAAACACCTTCTTTAAATATTACTACAGAAATCAGTGTGATAATCTGCTACTATTAGTAATTTAGCATTTTTTAATGATGCTTTACTAGATGTGGTGATTCCAGTATGTGTGTGAGAGAGGACACCTTTGATGCACAAAATGCAAGTGCAAGATCAACTTCAAAAAACCTAGTGGTAAAAGAGATTTTTATTTGCAAATTGCAAATTTAGAACTTGAAGCAATACTGGGTGGAAATTTATGCCTTATTCTACTATCAATTTATTTTTAATAAAGGTTAGAATTACAGGCAACAGTGTTCACTTGCTTCATTAGCTACTGTAGTTCCACATGTAGAATAGTATGTTAAATTTAAAATTCAATGTATTTCTGAGTTAATTAAAAGGATACAGTGGCAAGTGACCATGAATTAGACCAAATGTCTTCTTGTTACCTTAGAAGGCTGGGACCAGTCACATAATGAAGTTATGTATAACCACATCCTTTAAAAATTCAGAACAAAGATTCCTTTTCTGTGCATCCCCAAGTTCCATTACCTGCATTGCTTTTTTCTTTTGGGAGATTTGGGTGGGTTTTTTTTCTAAATCACTAGGAAATCTTTATGTATTTGTCACATAGGAGTTGCACACGTGTATTTTAGTAGTGAACTAGGCAGTGAGTTCTTACCTTTCTCATACAAAACCACTTCTTTCAAGAAATAAAAAAAAAAAACCAACAAACAAAAACTGCCAACAACAACTTTACCTCATTTTTAGGACAAAATACCATGTGCAGTTTTAAAACCAACTGCTTGAACAGTTAATATTTAAGAAGCACTGAAATTATGTAAAACTATATATATACACAGAAAATACTAAATACAAAACCTAGTTATCTCTGCAAGTTTCTTATCCAAATTACTGTTAGACCAGATTAGTTATCAAACTGAGAGTTGACTGCAAATTTTTGATTGGATGTCACAAATACCACAGGCTATTCTTTCTGGGGTTCATATGTAAATATTTCTTTTCATATACATTCTAGTCTCCACTGTCTAAATAGAACCCTTACAATATGTTATTTCATAGCATGGCCTAATCATATGCTGTATCAAAATAAGATTTGGTAAAGGCAGTACAGGAAATAAAGGAAATAAGATTACACTAATTCAAACATTGAATAAAGAATGGAATGACTGTCTTAATTCAGGCAATTTGAATTATTAATGAACTGTTTGCATCTGTAGAGATTTACTCTATTAGAAAGATTTCCTCTACCATCTGGATCCGAAAATTGGAACTCAACTTCTGAAAGGTCAGATGCAACAAGCTGGAAAGGGCTGCTCCTTTTCTGAACTTACTTCTTTCTTTCTCGGACAAAATTGCCAGGAAGTCCATCCTCATAAGTGCCACAGTAAGAAGAGTCAGATGCTGACACTGCAAGCTAAACACCTAGTGCCAAAATTATTCTCAAATGCCATAAGGAGATGTCATTTCTGCCATCAAAATGTCATAGCAGCAGAGAAACAGGTGCAACAGCAGTTTTGTGTCTTGAGTTTTGTGCATGTCTGTCATCATTCATTACTGAACAGTCCCAGCAAAGAAAAGAAGTCCCATTTCTGCTGCACCTGGTGCCTTCACCTTTCTGCTCCAAGGAAGAATGTGTTGAGAAAAATGATAGCCCATAGCAGTTTCAGTCAGCCCATAAAGCACTTTGAGAACACAGAGAATTCTTTTCACTCATGAACAAATGTTGACTTTATTTGTTCATTCTTCACTGGAGAATTCTAAGACTTGCACCTTAGATGTAAAATCACATCATTTACTTATTAGCAGACCTCTAGGCTTACAATAATAATCTAATTTGTTCTCTGTGCCTAGTAAATTCTACTTAAAAAACAGCACTATTTGACTGAGACTGCCTATGAGAAACTTATTATTGCCAACATGGCTAAAAGAAATAGTCATTTGCATTAGACATTTTATCCCTTTAATTTTGCTTAATTATATTTTTTATTAAATCTTTTATTCATTATTTTTGACCTGTCTGCATGCCATTCTTTTGGTAACTTGCCAGTCTTCTTTATACACAGTTACTTCCACTTGAAGAAATGTCTTCCTTCAGTCTAACACTGCTCTTCCCTTTCAAACATAAGCCAACATTCAAATCCTACTTTATTTTAGAATTGCAATGAAAGAGACAATTCCATTCTACAAAGCCAAAAAAATAAATAAATTACAGAAATTCAGGCAAAGAAACAGAGGTGGTGGTTCCTTAGAGTTTCAAAACATTCTTTTTACAGTCTTGATATTTGCACTCATGACCAGAGGCTGTCTCTTCACGATGGTCTGTGAGATACTATTAGAAAAAACACAGTATCTGTCATACACACAAAGTGTACTATAAATAAGATTAAGCAACAATATTTTAAAAGATCCACTATGACACTTATAAATTTTACATTAAAAGTTAGTAAATATCCCCTGCATATATGTCACCATTTGCTCAAATGTCCTTTGCCTTGCAATCATACAACCTTCAGAAGAGATGAATATAATGAGAAAAGAGTCACTGATTTAGGCATAACAGTTGATAAATATACATAAAAAGTACTGTAAGAGAGGTCTACTACCATCTGCACTAGAAAAATAAACCCAAACACTATTTATGATACTTTAAAGTCAGCTGGCTAATGGCACACGGATAATTCTACCATCCATATTGCAAAAAACCATTATAGCAACAGGATCCTGCACATTCAAGCACTGCAGCTTCTAAAACTATGTGAACAGAAATCTTGCAAGTGAGACAAGAAGAAGATAAAGGGACAGACAGTATTAGCAGTCTGGCATCACTGGGACTTAAGAGTAACCACTTCCTTAATAGAGTTCCCCCACATCTCATCCCACTCCACTGCAACTTTTAAGCATCTATGAAATAACATAGCAATTCTCAATTCTCACTGTGCTCTTGGCAAATCTTTTCCATTAAATCAAGTATAGTATTCCCGAGAGCAATCAAAAATTACGTTTCCAAGCCTGGATTCACCAGCACATTTGTCATATATATAATAAGCACCTTAGATTTTCCTGATGAGTGTAAGTTACAAAAGCCAAATAAATTGCATTACATTTGTTTTGTACTTCCAGCTGCATTGCTTAACATTGCCATTCATTTCTGCTATGACTGAGACATTCCACACTTCAACATCTTCCAGTTGTAATATTCATAAAACAAAGACACACATAAAATAATCCCCCAAATCAATCAGAAAATACATTTTTTACCACTAATATGCTTGCCTTGCTATCAGTCATATGAAACATGTTTACTATTTTTTCATAAATTTTAGCAATGCCTGTTGAAGAGGAAAGCTGCAAGAGAAAGACAGCAGATTTCTGCTGGAAAAGAACTGTGCAGCAAACAGTAGCATTTTCAGAGTTGTAGGTATTCACTCTTACTAAGCATGACATGAGAAAGCTATGTGGCAAAGCACAGTCATTTAAGAAGCAAAGGTTTTACTTCATACTAATGGACATACTAAAATCATGGGTTTGTTTTACCAAGTTCCACAAATCCTGGACGGAACCAGTGAGTATCTCATGCACAGTCCATAGTAATCAGGGCCCTACAATGAATATTTCTGAAACAAAATGGGCTCCAATTACTTTAGCAACTTCTTGTAAAAAACCATGGCATGATTAAAATTGAATGTACAGCTGAGTTCCAAATTCAACAACTACCACAAACACTTGTCAGAAACCCTTTACAGTTCCACACCATCTTCTGTAGACTGGATAGTCTCACACAGGCATCGTTTGAATTGTGTAAATGAACATATGGCACAAAAGTGATAAGACAAAACAGTGACAGCTTTTCATTGTGACACTGAACTACTTTGTTCTGAAGCAGCCAACCAGCAAGACATACATACTCTTCTCCTTATTAGTTTTCAGAAGCTCTGATTCAACATTCTGTGGAAGAATACAGGAAAAAAAGTTCACTGTGCAGATGCATCTTAAATCTGCAGGTATCAGTAGAACATATTAACTTTCCAGAGGCTTCCAAAAAGTTATTTATTTACAGTATTAAAATCTCAGCTATGTTTACAAAGTTTATTCAGTGTAAGTGTCCCTAAACAATCTTTAACTTTCTGCAACATATCAGAAGTTTCAGGCCTTTTTTTTTTAAGAGAACATCCCTTTTTTCTTTCCTGCATTCAGCAGTCAGCTATGGATATTTCCAGCAATGTGCTCAGCAGCTCTACCATCGGCAGCAGCATTCAGCACATTGCATTGTCTTCCTGACACTGCAGATAATTACTGTAGTTTTGCAGAGAGATCTTGACTGCAGCCTGTTCCTGCAGTAATGATGAAGAGAGACACATTCAACTGTCAAGAAGTGCAGATCACACCAGAAGACAGAACCTTCCAAAACCAGGAACACGTACCCTGGCTTCCCTGTGGACTCAGTATCTGTCTCCTAAAAGTTTGCTCTGTTATTCTATTAACATCAATTGCAGCCATACAGTTGAATATTCACATCAGTTCCTGCATGCATACATTTCTGATTTTCACAATAATGCCAGCAAACCAAAGATAATAATAATTTTCTAGTCAGGGATTAGTCGGAGAAAAATAATATATAAATGATTATGACTATATAAAAATAGTTTGGTTATTCAAATAAGGCTCTAAGGAACAAAAAGTTTCTGCAATGCTACTAATACAGATGTTTAACTCATAAATATCCATCTGTGCTTCAGCAGGTCAATTTACGTGCACAAATCTTTGTAAATTGAAGAGTTATAAAGAGCTTTCTTGAAAACAAAAAACCTTCTCAGCAGCCTACTTTGATAAAGATGCTACAGTTATTTGTATGTGCAAATACTCCAGAGACACATCAAATTCTTGAGAAGAGATGAAAAACCAAACCAAACCAAATGACATTCCTAACCTTAGGAGTTTGGTGTTTCCTCACAAAACCACGACTGCTGTCAGTCCCCAAAAGTAGTAATTTCCAACTCAAGTACTGCAGCACAGTCAACTTAATGCTCCACAAGCATTATTTCCAATGCAAAAATACAAAACAAGAACATTGTATATTTTCCCAATAAACACATTGCTTTCTAATTTTAAAGACCTATTTGAAATCATTATGCAGCAACCTTTTCTCCTCAGTGGGATTCAGCAACAGATTAGCAGCAGTAAAAACCTGTGATTCATTCCCTGTGGCTAAGCAAAGGAAAAAGCCATGCTGCCTGCTAATATTTTGGTGAAATCTGACTTTAAAGAAAATAAGAAGCTTGGGGCTACTGACTGTGATTTAAGTACTATTCTACATGGGACAAGTTCAACCTTTGCAATAATAGGACAAATTTTTGATGACAGGTTCTAGAACCATTCTAAGACTTTCTGCAGGGGAACAGCTGGGTGTACAGAAGTCACGCTGCTCATCGCTGCAGCCATTTGTGAACCTGGTCCACATACAAGTGAATCAGATTTCCTGCTGACTTCTCTAGCAATTACATTTGCCTTTATACAAGCAACACCTGCAAGTACAATTTTATAGTTTGACTATGAGTATGGCTGAGCTGATTATTTTAACTTGAGCCCACAAGGTGTGTGAATTCTTGTGAGATTAAAAAAAACTCACCTATATACACAAATGTTATGGTTTCCAAACACAAAAGATCCTTATGAAGCATGAGCCTATTGTAAAGATCTCTGGAAAACTTCAATAGAATAAGAAAGCAACCTAGTGGTAATCTCCCCAAACAATATAAAAATATACAAGCTAAGTGGATTATGTTGTTTACAAAACTATCTAGAAAGAGTTTTCATCTTTCTCTGTATGATCAGGAAATGGGCTACAAAGTTCTGTCCCTTTCATGGCAGTAAAGCATACAGTAGTGACAATATGTTATTGGAGTCCTGAAAGATTATCAAAGCACTTCATATTCTGAAGGAGAGCTTTCCTTTCCAGGTTTTATTTCAGAAGGGATCAGACTTGTCCAGAGACTGATCCCCATTATGTAACCTCTTCTCTCTGGGCAAACGGCCTCTAGGCAACCTGTAAGCACCCTATTCAGTACAAGGTGTGCCACTAGTCCAGATCTTTCTTTTCCTTGTGCCTGGCTGGGTACAGCTGCTGGCCCTCCACAGCAATTTCAAATTAGGTCCAGTAGCAGCTAGAAATTCTGGAAAAAAAGATGGAGGAAAGGAGTATATTAAAAAAAAAAAGTACCCGATACAGAATGAAGCAAACCATAGGATACATTCAATTAAATACCAAAAGGTAAATATTCTGTAAAAACACCTAATTTCCCAAAGAAAGCAAACACATATCCTTCCTCCAAAAAGTCCCACCACACCGTAGGATTCAAAAGACAGTCTGGTCTAAAAAAAGCACAAAGAAAGCGATGCAAGAAAGATGAGAGAAATCTCCCCAGCAGTGACAGGAGAGCTAAAACATGCAGTGTAGAGCCTGTGGGAGAAAGCTGCTCCTTCCCCTCCTCCCCTTCAAGTCTTGCAGTTAGACAGAAATGCTCTGTTACATCCCTAGACCAATGTTTGGACTCTGGTTCTGTCTGTGGCTCTTGCTCACAGCCCTCCCTGAGATTTTGACATGACATTTTCTCCCTCCTGTATCCCCCTGCCTTGCCACGTGTTCTTGCCAATCTAAATGGACAAGACATTTTTTTGGAGCAGACACTGCCTTCTTATGTTTTTCTACAGCACTGGTCAGAATTACTAGTCTCTAAAACATCTGACTACTAATCAAGCGTCCAGAAGGGAGATTTTGGCATGGTTCAGTACTACAGGAGACACTGATCTCATCTTTTAGCACAGCTACACAGTCACCTGAAAATACGTTTGGGTTTAGGTTTTAAAAGAAGCCTAAAACATGCAGGATTCTATCTTCTGTAAACTCCTGTAAAAAGCACTGTATGAAATTATTTTATCAGGTCAGCAAAAGATCTAAAGTACTGAAATATTTCCTCAACAGTGGAAAATTTTAATCTGTCTGTCTCACCCATCTTAATTTTCTTTCAAAGTCATTATCTGAAGTTTAAATTATAGTATTTTGATTTTAGGATTTTTTTTCTTTAGAAAATAACTGAAAAAAGTTTTTTAAATGAAAACCCTAAATATTTATTTTTGAAAATATAAAAATGTACATTTACATTAATTTTCATTGACAGTTATTTTTCCTTAAGCTAGGACATCAGTGGAGAACAATCCTGCTTGGGAAATTGTTTTGTTTTCAATTAATTAATATTTAGATATACATGGGTTACATAGAATAAAATAATCAGGAAGGTCTATTTCCTTTGTCTAGAATATTCCACAGTAGAAACTAATGATGATTCAGAGTTTGCATAATCAGATTTTAATTTACACTGAGGTTTCAGCCTCTTTTGGTCGGGGGGGGAGGGAAGAAAGATTTTTTGCCTGAAATACAGAAGAAATACAAACACCCTAATGCTGCTTTTCCTGTGCCATATTCCTCGATATGGTAGAGGGGGAAGGTCACTGGAAAAAAAATCCTTCTGTATTTAAAAATGCACAATAGACTTTGGTGCAGAAGAAACATGCAGAACCAATAACCCACAGGTTAATGGACTAAAATAATTATCTGCTATTATTTAGCACCCTAGCATGGAACCAGGGCTGGGTTTTTTCTACAACTGGGGCACCAAACAAATTGCCACCTTCCCTCAAAGCAACAGAATGGTATCATTTGCAACATCTCCAAATACAGCAATACAGTATGGCAGATGGAGGAGCTTTGTGGATTTGTGAGGCATTAAGGAGAGAACATCCCATTCTCTTTCAAAGCAGAGACCGAGTAGAAGGTGTATCAGAGGAACCTAGAGTTTGCATTGCCATGTTCAGCTGAACCTCACTGCTGTTAGTGCTCAGTGCTGCGGGAAAAGAGGCAGTCTCCTTTCCATGGGCTACATTCCTGACTCCTCCTTTGTACTGCTGCCGTTGGCTGGGTGCAGAGGGCAGGCAGGCTGCACAGCCAGCAGCCCTGTGATGTTACATTGGTGACAGTGGATCATGAAACCAGCCCCAGGGATAACCAAGCAGGGTTCCCAGCTGATAAACATGGTGTATTGACAGCTGGCTCACTCTCAAGGTCATTCATTCTGCACTTTCCATGCTCCCTCTCTATTAATTGGACTTCAACACTTTGGGCCAAGGTGAGGACCTGGATTTAGGGAGAAATAGCAACTGTTACATTTCTCAGCTGTATAAAGGCTGGGAAGATACAGCTATCAAGCCATCATCATCAGGTGAACAGTCAAATATAGTTTAGATTTATATTTCACATATACAATTAGCCATACAATTCAGTTTTTATGCTACATGGATATTAATGACTTTGTTACAACTGTAATCATAGTTTGCTTTACTGCATACAAGTTCCCTGCATATTAAATTTACCTCACTAAGCAATAATAAATCTCATTTATTCAATGATATATGAGCTACACAGTCCTCTTATTGGTGTTATTA
Source organism: Ceyx melanurus (assembly GCA_024611195.1). NCBI lineage: Eukaryota > Metazoa > Chordata > Aves > Coraciiformes > Alcedinidae > Ceyx > Ceyx melanurus. The sequence continues at coordinate 32,580 of JANHGL010003776.1, read as the reverse complement.
CAGCTGCCAACCTCTTGGACAAGTAGTAAACAGTTATCACATCATCATTTTAATGGATGGGATGTGTCAAACTACTACCATAAAACAACTCTAGCATACTAACAAGCCACATTAATACTGGCTCTTCTCAGAATTTCATTATTCACAATCACTTTCATTGAGGCTTAGCATCAGGATTATTCAGCACCAGTCCTGTTCAGAAGACACTGTACCTGCCTGAATCAACTAATCCTTTTGCTTTGCATAACACACCTAAAAATTATTGTTAAAAAAAGCCTTAGCTCATTTTCAGATTACTGAATTGTCCCCCAAACAGATTTCACCACACATTAGAATGTCAAAGTCCTTAGTGGACTCTCCATATTCACAGGACCATGAGAAATTCACCTTGGAAGAGACCTCAGGATGTCTGTAGTCAAACCTCTGGCACAAAGTAGAGATAGTTATGAGGGGAGCCCAGGTTATTCAGGGTTTCATCAAGTCTCAAGTCCTTTCACTGATAACAAGGATAAATGTATTTAGCCCATACATATAAACACTCTTTAAGCTAGCAGAGTAGAAGCAAACCTTAATACCAGGATCATAGTGCAGAGGAATCTGAGCTGGAACTACATGATCCAGAATGACTGAGAAAACCCTCTGTAGGCTGAGCTTAGTTTCAGCATAGGTTAGAATAAAATGACAACAATATTTCTGGTCCCCAAGCTAGGAAGCATGCCTAGAACTTGGGCATTTGCTCCTCTTCCTTTAAAGTATTAGCTAGGGCCAGCAAGAAGAGTGCAGATTTTTTATTATTTTTTTTTATTTATTTATTATTAAAACAAAAGAGTTTAGGAGACAGGACCCAGTTAACTCACCATGTTTCCTACATCTGGTTCTTCATGCTCTGTTACACTAAAAGACTATGAAACAGAGTAAAAAACACCATGTCTGAACAAGATGTAAGGCTTCAAGCTTTCTTTCAGTCCTCTCTTGTTTCTGAATAAGTTTTCTTAACCAGAAACTATATTTATACAATTCAAAATCTTTAAGGAATAAGTAAACATTATTTTCATCAAATTAAAGTTAATACAAGAATTGTAACAATCTAATACTTGAAACATTTCTAGAACAGTTTGTATGTAAAACATCCAAGTTTATAGCTTCCTTCTCCATCTAAGTTCAAGAAATTAATTTCCTAAAATTGATGCAAAGTAAATTTTGACTTGTATAGTATACAAATAATAATGATGGTAACAGAGAATCAGTAGCACATACAAGAATTTGCTAGTAGGAATAAGCTCCATGGCAAAAGTTGTACTTCTGCAAGGAGAGGGAATACATCTTCAATTATCTTGCTTCTGAACATTAGATTAAAATTTAAGCAATCTAGAGTAAGAATGAGCACACTTTATACTCAAATATTTCTGGCTGTTCAGATTTAGTCTCCTGTTAAAGCTCTATCAAGAACCTTTCAGAAGCAAACAATGGGCTTTTAAAAAATAAGACAGCAAATCTCTGATAAAAAGAGCCAATTCCGAGTCAAACAAATAAAGATTATTAAACATTTCTTTTATAACTGAAAGAATGAAATAATTTTTCTCCTTAAAAATGTAACAATTCACACACAGCTATCAGTCAATAAATATCAATAGATTTAAGGGAAAACACTTATTAGTGTTCTACTTTAAATTGGTTTGTATGTGTTTGAAATAATCCAACTGTGTATTACACAGTTAAAATAACAAAGTGCCTTGTACATAATTTTTTAGGTGACTGCCAATTTTGCAAAGTGATTACATTTCATATAAAAGAGTTATAAAAGAAGTTTCATAATGAAAACACATTCACTACACAGGTAAAGTCCTTCCCACTTGTAGTGAGTCTGAACAACAAAGTTTCACCTAACACAGGAACTTAAGGGAATAGCAACCCTGAACCAGGGGCTCAGAAACTACAGCTGAGGAATCGCTTCAGTGCAGCTTCTGCCTCTACTGGCTGGAAAACTACCAAGCTCCTCAATCTTCTCTTGCAGCATTTTAAAAACAGGCAGAGGAGAAAATAAACAGCAAAGAAACAGAGCATCAGCTGCCTTACAGGGACTGAGCACTCTCCACTCTCTTTAATTTAAATTTCCATTTAATTTTTATACTAAACATCTACATGCACCCCATCACTACAAGCTGAAAAGTTATTACCAGAAGTTATTAGCCAAAGGTTTTTTTTCCTATCGGAATGAGCAGCAAACCAACCCCATCAGTGTTAATGGATGCAAGAACAACAGCTGCTGCTGCTGCTGTTACATCTCTTCAGGGCTTAGTTCTTGGCCTGCTCCTTGGAAGAAACCATTTAAGAAAATGATGCTCAGATTTACTCCTAACTGTCTTCTCTTATTTTTCTGTAATCTCTGAAATCACTTTAGATTAAAGAAGGTGAAGAAACACTACAATAAAGAGTGATGTTGGCAGGTATATAGCATACACAAAAATGCTTGTGTAGCACGTGCTGTATCACCCCTCATACAAACAAGCAAGAAACAGAAGAAATTTCAGCCTGGGAAACCAAACTTCTGACACTTCCCAGGTCCGTCAGCAGGATGTGTGCCAGACAGTAATATTAAGCTTTGTATACTCTAAGAGAAGCTGTTCCACCCCAACAGAGACATTCAAGTAAGACTGTATATTATACACATGAAGTTAAGTAGTGGAAGATGTACTGTATTTTCCATGAACAAAACGTTTAAATATCTTCTGTACTTACAACTTCAAATGTAAGTTTCTGTGTGCAATTAATTTTGGAGTGTAGGTCTTTTTTCCTTCTCTTGCAAACAATTATAGGAAAGTCACTTCCCTTATACAAAAGTGTCCTAAATTTCTTCACTCAGTTTCTTTCAATTCTAATATATATTAAAAATTAATGCAAAGAAATCTATGTGTAGAATAAAAGTTAATGAATTAGATCTTGTGAAAAAAAGTGTGTTTAACTGCATTGTCCCAGGTCTAAGGAGCTGGCATACAACTAGAAAAGACTGAAAGCAGGCTGAAACTAGAGATTCCATCCCCTCCCCGAATAATTTACTGATGCAGCTCGCAAAAGGGTTGACTGGCTTAGAAGCACTGGGCAGAGGATGTATAATACCATCTCTGTATTGGAGGCATTCCTGTCCCTACTATTACATTTTGTTCTTATCATTTTGTGGATCCTTTATGAGGCTGTGCCCCTCCCACAGCAGAGCAATGAAAGCATATTAGTTAAGATATCAACTGAATATACCATTAAGAAGCATGGGAAAGTGGTCCCCTTATATTCTTCAAGCTAATTCCCTTTAGAAAGACCAGGTCACACACTATGTTGAGTATTAGTTGCATTGTTATTTATTATTTTACTGCATAAAATTATATATATGCACTCCTTACATTGTTTAGGCTCCAATTATGCAAGTGGATTCAGAGATACTGTACAGAAATCAAGTCTACCACATGCAGTTCTTATGCTATGCCTAAAAGATTTGAAGTACTTAAGAGCTTCTATAAAATGGCCAAAACCACTCAATTCATTCCACAAACAAAAGGAGCACATATTTTCTGGAAGATGGCAGTAATCATGCAAAATTTTTGCATTTTACTTGTAGAAATGAGAAGTTAAGAAGTAGCTCTGTAGGTAACTAGCACTCTCATAGTTTCTATGGATGCAATTAGTGTCTCAAGGCAGCTACAAAATTTGCTTAATCCAAAACAAGCCTGTAAAGTCAAAACCTAGCACACTAATTTTAACATTCAGTATTTTATCCTCCTGAAAAGGCTATGGGGGAAACTGGGACTGGAGTCTAAATTAACAGACACAATAAACTTTACAAGATAGCTGCCTTGGCAATAGAAGAGGTATATTTTTGCTAAGTAACTCACTGAACTATAGTAAAAAAAAAAATTACAGCACTGAAAAGAGGATTTTGAACTTCACAATAAGACTTTGGAAGAGGAGAGGTCACCTCTTGCTATACAGCTTATTAGTGGTGGTGAAAGCCTACAACAGAGTATAAAATCTTTCAAGGTCATACATTTTGAACCCATGAAAAGCAATCTGGTTAAACTCAATTATCTGTTTACTACCATCTTAGTTCAAAATAAATCAAATTTTATAACTGAAAGCTTTTACTGAGGCCTTAAAAAGTATTGAAAGGAAAATAAATACACCCTGGAATCCTGAGTGAATTGCTAATGCTGAAAGAGTGATTGGGTTTTTTCAAGCAACTCTAAACTTGATTATTCATACTTTAATAGTTAAGCTACAGCAGCAGAATGAAAAACAGACACTACCAGATCCACACAGACTGTAGACTAGATTTCAGTAAAATCAGAAATACCACAAATTCAAACTGAAGGCTTTAGAAATCTCAGGTACCACAGACCAGCAACAGAAATGAAGTGATGTTACAGCCTTTTAAACCAGACAGAACACACACACACACACAAATCATTCTCTAAAGTTCCGTTGTCTGCAAATAGCTCTAAACATTTCAGCCAAAGAAAATAGCCTTGCAAACACAGCCAGTCCCACAAAGATACAAAAAGCATCATAAAAAACAAATACAAACTTAATAAACTGCTGCAGTAAAGCACTTTTTTCCTTATGTAGAGTTATGTTGGAAATCCGAAGGGGCTACAGAGGAAAGTATCTCAGCAGCAGAAGCATTCTTCTAGTGATGCAAGGGATTAAACCCATTTTTTTCCTGTTTTATACTCTGCAGTTCACTCTACTAAAACATGCAGGACAGACTGATGTACCTTCCAAAAATATTCTTTGTGTATCATATTAGTTAACATTGCTCCATATCAAATACTCTGAAGGTACCTAGGAAGACAAAAAAATGAACCCCCAGAACATCATGGCCAGGGTGAGCCATCCCCTTACTAAGTGAAACAGACCTCAAACACAATGGATGTCCAGAAGTCTTTCCCACAGAGGATATAACCATGAAGAGAGCTTCAGAAGGAAGAAAAATACATAACATGTCAGTATGTGTCCAGCAGTGCCTGTAGAAAAATATTCTATTAAAGAAAATTTATTTTCCATTGTGCTGCCTGGCCTTGTGTCTAATTAATGTGGTAAAAAGAAAAAATGGATGAAAAATGATCATGCATAGCTTTCACTCTCTATAAGGACTTTCTAACTTGAAAATTTTATTTGCTCTCAATGGATGTTAATTTCCCTGGTAAAAAAAAAATATCTAGGATTGCTGAAATGTTAATGAGATATATTTTAAGTAATATTTTAATATATTTTATTATAGCAAAACAGTAATTACATTTTATTAATAAGAAGGCAGTAAATCCAAAGTTATGGTTCTTATGGACCTATTCCCCTAAGTATCTCCAGTAATTTTATAATAATTACCTCAAAGTCTCTACCCAAATAAAATTCCAAGTGGAAGATGCTTCATATCCAGTTCCTACAGTATTCGACTCCAGAAAACTAATTTAATGGGAAGACACAAGGCCAATCTGAGCTGCTTTAATTTTCAGCTCTGTGATTTGTGTGTTTTGGTTTTTGTTTAATGAAAAGAAAGACTCTCAAAAATCTCTAACCCCTTTATACTGTAATTCTTACTTCTTGACCTGAAAATGCTGCTATGGGCATTTAGAAGATTATCTGCTGTTTTGAACATCCAATCAGTTTGATATTTTAACATTAACTCTTTTTAACAGATGTTTCAAACTAGGCTCCCAGGTGTTCTTACCCATCATCACGGAGCAGAGCAGTAAATGGAAGAAAATAATTCTATAAAACTTGCAAGTACATCCAGAGAATTTAACACACCTTTGCAGTTCTCAGTTAACAGCAGACAGGCAACCAAGCAAATCTCTGAACTAAAAGAGTAACTTTTGACAGCAATCTAGGAACTCTGATATCAAACCCTTTTCTTCTTTAAAGTAAGAGTTGACAAAAGCTACATATATTTCTATTAGAACTTCTGATATAAACTTGAGATATAAGTGAGAAGTTGACAACTTTACTTAAAGGATTTCCCCTTTGCTGTTGTTGCAGCATATCAAGTTGCACTTGTCTTTTCCACTGCTGGAGAAGAGAGATGCAGAGCAGTAGTTCTAAAATGATGCTTGTTCTGTATCCTGTCATCATTCTATTTTATTAATTCTGTCAATGAGAAACAGACACTTATGTTTGGGTTTTTTCCTGACAACGGTTCAATGGGGGAAGGCAACAAGCTTCAAGACAGCTCAAGAATGCTTAATTGCTTTACAAAAGGGGACAGACACTACAGTACTCATCCTGAATGCCAAGTAGCAAATGGACAAAATACCTATCCATTTCTCTTCCCTAGATCATATTCCTATTACACTGCACAATGATAACACTTTGTGGGAAGAAGTCAGCATGTTTACTGATCAAATGACACACTACAGATGTTAGGAGCTTTCCTGGTGCTGTGCCCAACTCCTAAAGCTCAGCTATAACATCAGCAAGGTACCCACTGACTTAGCCAACAGACGTAGGTTCTGTTTTCTAACACAAAAATGTCTACAGAAGGTAGTCTTCTAGTAAAGCCACAAAGCAAGGCAAAAGGAAAGAATGTAAAAAAAAAACCCAAATAGTCATAAAAAAAACCCCAAATAATTGTTTTTTTCTTTGGATTAATAAATATTAGCTATGAATATTAATAGCCTTTCATGACAATATTTAACATTTTATTTATGGTTCAATCTGATGAGAAGACATCAGCTCATATCTTTACTTATAGTGACCTATGTATGGAGTATTTATAGCTAGTAAAGCATTTTAAGGATTTCCTTTATTTTCTGTTTCTTCTTCCATCCCAAGCCTTTAAAGGGCTTTAAATAGATTCTTGAAGTGATCAAAAGCTTAAGATTTGCCTTCAACCTGACTGCAACGTGCCCACATTCATCATGAATCCAGAGCTAGATGGCTTTCTCCTTACTCCCAGATTTCAGGAGTATGTCTTTTCTCCCACCATTACTTGCTAGCTATAATAGGTTTATATGGATTAGCTGTGTTAGTGTTGTGTTCCTGATAAATTGTGATGCTAGATAGCTAATCATCTTCTCCTTCCTCTCCATCACCCTTCTTCAATACAAGTTGTTCTTGTCTTTTTTCAACTGCCCCACTCCCTGACCTTACAGACCTATTGATCTTTTAACATTTCAGGAGACAGCTGTAGAATCTGTAGCAGGCTATTAGTTGTCTTATTGCATCTTAAGAAATTGATGATTCTGTTACTGTCTAAATCAAACATAATTAGATATATAATTCCATCTTGTAGCTTTAAGTAACCATTACCACATTGTAAAGGCTATACAGTTAAATCAGTGGCTCCATTTCTGAAACACATCAAGAACTGGTGCTAGATAGAAGCAGACAAGACAACACAATTACTCTAGTCACTATGAGTAGATTTTCTTACCCTACTCTTTCCCAATTTTCAGGCCAAAGCTGCTTTTACTGTAATCAATTTGAGAGAATGAACAGATGACAATACAAATTTCCCACCATTTTTAAGGTCAAATTACTAAGGCAAACAGTATTGACCTGTATATTGACCTGTGGAGAAATCATCTGCTATACCAGACCATGCTGTGAAACTGTACCTTTCTCAGACTGAATTTTGGACAGGGCAAAAGTAGGACAGAAAGCAGAACCAAGCAGCTCTAGTGCTGTTCTTCCTACCTTGCGAGTCATTTCTCAGGGGCAGAATACAAGAAGCAACCAATGAGCTCTTTAAAGGAGCTAGTTTACATAGTGAAAGAACTTGTAAACTACATACATTTCACTGCAGAGATTAAATCGTTCTGTATGGTTGTTGGGTGGGTTCAGTATCATCTAGGAGATAATAAGCACTCTCTCTACTTGCTGATTATTTTTTTGTACAAAATAGCAATGGAAAGGATTTTCCTCATTAACAGGCCATGAAGAATTGGGGGAAGAATGAAACTTAAAACAGTTAATTTTTCTAGGATGATAATGTTCTTCATTTTTAGGTCATTTGAGTTCTATATTAATTATAGAAAGATAGAGAATTTACAGTTCCCCTGCTCCCTCTCTCATTACATATGTAATTGTAAAAGCTACCTTGCTGTAATAAAACATTAATCTCTGTACTTATTAAAGGATCCCAGAGTTGTAGTGATGGATGACCATGTGTCAGAGCACATTTTCACAGTACACTGTAATATCACTGAGTCATCATTTGGAGTGTGCAAGTACAAGGCCAGAATCTTAGCTAGACTATACCTTTTGTTTGTTTGTTTAAAACTGACTTCCTAAAGTAGCTTCTTTCATATCACCTACAGAGTTAGCTGACATTTAGGCAAAGTCATATCTCACTTAATTCTGCATATGTACAAATACACAGAGCTGTAACTATCTTCTGCAACTTGCCTTGCTTGCAATGATAAAGGCAGAGTTCATTATTCCCAGGAGTAGTAGTACAGGACATGGGCATGAACATTATGCAGATTTAAACAAAAAAATTGGAGACATACTACTTCATTGCAGCTGATATGACAGAACTTACTTAGTAATGAAATAATGCCAGAAATTAGAACATTTGTTAACTTCTCTGAAGATATATCAATGCAGGTTATTTCATCTGTAGAGTTGCAGAAAAAAACCCAAACCCAAACCCAAACATTTTGGCACATACCTTCATTCAGCTGATGTTCAAATAAAATTTCTAACATGGCTTTTAAATCTGTGTGTGTTGTATGGTCCAGGACAACCACAATCTACAAGTACATCTGGAAGGTACATTTACATATTTACAATAGCTACTTACAGCTGCTTCTAGATTAAGAAAATACCCAACAAAACCATACTAGACTGATCAGTCAGCAGCTTTCAATGAAAAGACTGAAGTGAAAAGAAGCAAACCTTGATTTCCAAGTTCTCAGAAGCCTGGACATTACAGAAAAGACTAAGCTCAAAATGACTGAATTCTCTCAACCAAAGATTTCTAAATCTTTAATTAAGAACAATCTTCACACAGAATGTTCAGTACAGTTCTTTCAAATATCTTACTTCTCACAACTCATCACCCTGGTCATGGAAATTACAGCAAGCAGGTCAGTCAACTTAAAAGTCTTAAAATATATCTCATTTTTATTTTTGGAGAAAGAGACCTGGGTTCTTGGTCCTTTTATCTAAAGGAAAACTGGGACCTAACTCTAGTGCTGCTGACAGAAATTTTTATGAGATGAATGCACATAAATACCCAAATAAATCTCGTAGAATATAACCAATGCACTGGCATGTATATACACATATATGTACATAATGATTTATACAGAACATGAAAATCTCCCACATCTCTGAAAATAGAAAAATTGCTAAACCATAGCATCTTGTAGATTCTTACAAAAAGGAAGGTTTACAGTGGGAGATCCCAGTCTTTGGACCAAACCAGTCAAAAACCATCACAGTCAGGATCAACGGGATGGTGTTGCTTTGCCAAACAACAGACTTCTCTGTAACTCAAATTATATGTGTATACAGAATATTTTCCCTTCATCCTATCCAACACTAAATGTTGAGTTTCACTTACCCTTCAGCGAGTTCTTTTTTGTAGGGTCACACTCATGTTAAATAAATATTTTTAAGATATTTGAAGTGCTAACTAAATATTGAACATTTTTGGTGCTTTAATTTCTCAGTATCAAGCAGAAAATACAGAGCAGTTTTGTTGGGTTTTTTTTATTGTTGCTTTTGTTTTGTTTTTTTATAAGAAGATCTTAACAATCATTGTGAACTGAAAAATAAATATATGAAATTCACATCTTCAGATTTCACTATTGCTGGGCATTATTCACATAACAGGCTTAACAACTACTTGTGGAGGAGTGACTGTAACAAACAAAGAGTGCCAGTTGTTATTTATCTTCTGCAAAAGCAAATGTGCTTTGGTGAGGGACAACAGCCATCTGAGAGACCTATCCAGTGCTTTTGGACTAAAGCTAAAGAAATCCATGGTTAACACATTTCCTGTAGACATATAAGCAGAACACAGGAATGGCAAACATTATTTCTTATCATATTTCCACACAATTTCAGTATTCATAACCTAAAAGGTATCAGTCTTTAAGGATTCAAAACCCACTAGTTTATTATTTTATACTTCCTATCACAGTTACCTGAGCAAATATGAATAACTAACTGCTTTAGTTTTTAAGTTACACTACAATGCTCCCTTTTCCTAGACACGTTTTTTCTTCATATTTTCTTTTAGTTCTGATTTACTTGAATTATTTTTTGCCTTTAGCACAATCATTAGAATTCTATTAGCAATGCAACACATCAACATCCACCTGACATGAAGAAGGGGTAACACAGGCAGTCAATAGCCAAACACTCCAGTTTTGAAATGAAAGAATTATGTTAGACATTTTATAGAACAAGCATGTCTTGCTGGTGCCACAACTCTTCATGAAGAGGTGACAGTCATTTAGCTGTGCTATATGTTAGTAATGCAATCTGTTCCAAGTGATTAGCTTTTGGCCAAAATCAATTCAAAGCAAATCTGTCCTATGTTTAAGCATACTCAGGACAGATGTATGTAGTTTAAACATCATCTGAAGTGATACAAGGCGCAGACTAAAATGTCGTGCTATTCTTCCCCTACAGATATATCCATGCAGCTCTACAGGCATAACAGGGCAGGCTGTGATCTCTGTAAAGCAGCTATTTTCACTTGGATTTGCAAAGCTGAAATTAACTGCACGTGGAAGTGCTTATGTCTTTCCACTGACAATAAAGGTTGTGCAGATGATTAGCTCAAATACTGTGTAGAAAATGTATTTATACTGTACTTGCACAAAGCTAGACAAGCCAAACACTCCTCACAAAAGTGTAACCTGTCTGTTTTCCTTGGCCTTTGAAACTACTTTGAACTGTTTCATTTTGAATGTTCTGCCAGAGCACCTGTTTATTTCTCTTTGTTCTCTTGAAGATACCGTCAGAAAAGGTCACTTGTACTAATAAATCCATGCCAGTTTAAAAAAATTTTACTCATAATTAAACTGTAGAAAAACAGTACCATGAACAAACACTTATTTAAAGAATGGCTTTATATTTACAGAAAGTACTGGTAGTTAAGAATAACCAGAGTTAACAGTTTTCATATACGGGGACAGCACAAGGTCTCATACAACTCAAATACTTAAAAATAAAGCTGAACAATATGTATGCTTTCTAACAGTCATCTATACATTGATATATTTTCCACAGATAATTCTTCAGAATTTTTAAAGGCAGGAGGAAACAAGATTTCAAAACATCATGCAGAGAAAACATTCAGTAGCATCAGGGAAAGGATCGAGGTCTCCCAGTTCCTAAATTCAGTCCATTAAGCCTTTTCAGTTTGTTTTTCAGGAACCACAGTTTAATACCAAGACACTCCAAAATATGTGAATTTCACCCCAAAAATTTAAATAAAACTACATGTCACCATTGTTTACACCAAAGATGAAGAGTAAGAACGAAGGCTATATAAAAAAATCAGAGGAAAAAAAACCTCTCAAACAAAGTTATTTTACCTCTGTCTCAAAAAACAACAGTTTTTTTCTGGTCAGATTTATTGCAAAGAGAACAAGAGAGCAGAACTAATTTCTGAAACCAGAAACGCCTTTCAAACAGGAATTATTAAGGAAAAGAAAGCATGCTATACAGAATGGTACCCCAAATGGGATTAGAAATAGAAAGCTGTCATGTAAATTCTAATTTTCTATAGAGATAGATTGAGCAATAACCAGAAATCTGCCAGTTTCTTGACATGTCACCATTAAAGTGAGAAAAGGCTAATTTTTTTTTTTTTTGAGGCGAGCTAAAATTACAACAAACAAAACACCCAAGTGCAAGTTATCATTTATTCTTGTTTTTACTAAATAAAACATTCGAGTAGTTTTTGTTACAGCAGAATTTGAAAAAAAAATAATACAAACACTAATATATTTCCTTGGTTCAAAAATATTTAAGCACGAAACTCAGCTTGTCTATACACCTCTAAAACTTCCGAAAATTGTCAATATTTTGTTTCAATTGCATGTGGCAGTGGAATCTCAGCACAGCTTCATTTTTGTGATGCTCAACTTTATGGGCAGAGTTTGAGGATGAGCATGACAGGAATTCTATGCTGTATAGGCCCAAATGATAGTACAGACCCAATGACAGATAATACAGAGATTAAACCAGTTTAAAACCTATTTAAAAACTAAGCCACTTCTTCAGGGCTGAAAAGTATAACTTTGTTTTTAAAAATGTGATCAGGTGAACAATGCTGGTAGAAGCATGTATTTCTTACAACTGTCAATCTACATACCTGTAGATAGTTCTATCTAGACCAGTAGAAATTGTTCTCTGCTGGTCGTGGTTTATGTCATCCATTCGCAACTTAAATTTTCAAGTTATGAACAATATATCTGTATAGTCTTAAAACCCTAATCAAACTTTTTGATGCCAAAAGATTATTTAGTATTTTATAAGGAACATAATACAAATTGAGATGAACACCACTTTTCATATCTTGAATAGCTAAAAGCTACAGGGATTCACATGGCATCTTTCAAAGCAATAGAACACAAGACTGATGCTCATAGCTCCATTAGAAACATTTATATACAGAACACTGATTTTTCCAATTGTGAATTTCTTTTGAGATTCATTATTGCCCTATAGTGCTTTTGTCTGAAAAGACACTCTAGGGAGATGACACTTTCCCTGGTTAGCATTGTTGGAGCTGACAGAATGCATAAAAGGCAAACCACTTTTTCTTCAGCTTTCAGCCTGAGCCAATCACATGCAGGAATTCTCAGCCTCTTCTAATCTTGAATTCTGGATTTTGAAGTTTACAGAATAATTGTAGCTTTCGAGCACAGAATCATTTTGTCACAAAACCCATTCTAGCTTGTGTAAATGCTACTGGTGTCCTAACTACCATTAATAAAAAAAAACTTTGTTCTTTGCATTGTAGACATGTCAGCCTGATTAAAAGTGATTGCATATTGTTAGCATTAATGCATATTTCATGATGAAGAAATGATCCCTGCACCTTATACTTACCTTCATATCAAAAAAATAATTTATTCCTGGAAACACTTTTTTCTTCTCTCTCAGGCTGGTATTATAGGCCCCTGCCTGGATTCCTAGACCCTGCTGTGTTAAACACTTTACAAAAAGACAATCTCTGCACTGAAGAGCTTACAGAATCTTTCATTTTATTTTTAGACAACAGCACAGAGTGACTGGAAAGTAAAGTAACAAAATTATTTTGAACATCATGATAAGCACTGTTTAATCACTGCAAAGGCTTTATAGAAATCACAGCAAATGAGAATGTCAAAAGGATGGACTTGAAAGGAAGGTGACCTCATGGGATATTTAGAGGCAACTTCTAAATACAGTGGGAGGTAAAACGAAAGAGGATTTTTAGAAAGCTTGATAAATAAACAACCAAGACACTTTTGACTGCTCATTTGCAGTTCAGAATAAAAACTAATAGCAAGTAAGGCAATAGATAAGGCAGAGCAGACCACAACTAAGCAGCTTTGCTTGAAAATAGCTGGAAAGATCCTGTCACGCAAGTGACAAGGGGTGTGTAGGGAAACCTTGCAGGGTGGTTAACAACTAAGCAAATGACCTTAGCACCAGAGGTCTATGTTAACTGCACAAAATCTGATTCAAGGTTCAGAGATGAGGGTTTTTTTCTTAGACTGAAGGAGAAGTCTGGGATTTGGAAAGTTTTTTCAGGGTTCTGTTTCTGGTTTTACTCCAGTACAGTGCAAGATACAGTGGCAAATTATAATGGCAACAGCAGTTAACATCACCCGAGAGGTCAATGCTTAAGGAAAAAACAAATACTTATTTCATTAACAGTGGCACTTCAACCTACACCTGTACTATCACTTCACCCTGGCTCCTCAGTTCTTATAAAAGCCCCATGAATTGCAAAGCCACCTAGAAAATAGAGGTCAGGATAACCCAAGTACCAGAAAGATACCTCATCATTTACTGGGATAGAAGAGAAGCAAGACTTGACAGGTAGTGGAATCTGGCCCAAGTCTGCAAATCGTAGACACCTGAGCTGGCATCAGTTCAAGCTGATGCAGCCATATGGTGTGGCTCAGCCCTGTGTGGAGCCAACAGGATGCAAAGAAACTGCATTTCATTAACACAGCACTGGGGGTAAGGTAACAACCTCTGCCTCTCCACGAGCTCTCCTACCTTCCAACAGTCTACCACATCCATTGCTAGTTCAGCAATTCTGTACTGCACTCCACTGCTCCATGTTATGCACCAACGACCAACCATGTCCAGCAGTAACTGCAGCCATCTGTTTCCCTTTTGCAGGCCCCCACTGAACACATTTCTGACATCAACGCTGTCTCCATAGCACCTAGAACACTTAAGTGAATTTTTCCAGTTTTAAAGCAGCCCAGAGCAGAAAACTGGACAGATATAAATGAAATAATTTAATATTTTTAATAATTTAATAAACTATTCCAAATTGCAAGGAGCAACTATGTGCAAGCCCACTTTTCATATGTTCATGAAAATGTTGACTCAGCCAGTGTGAACCTGTGTGGCCACCAGAAAGGATTGTTTGGCACTTCTTCCTTCCTACTATAGGCATTTTCACCATATCCTTTGCACTGACACTAGCACCTTGAGCAGCCCTGTACTGTCAACAAAAGCAAGGAATCAATGCAGCTAAAATCTGTGTGTAGCAGCACTGATTTGCAAGATCTTCAAACCGAGCATGGATCTGCATCCCCAAAGTACTATATTGCATCACAGCATGTCACAGTGCAGCTGACAGCTTTGAAACATAAATGAAACAGCTTTTTGTGACAATTTGTACATAAATTGTAAAAAGACTATCTAAATGAAATGAGCTATTCCTTGTTATTCTGTCAGTTGGCAGTCTTACTATTCATATTCCACTGGATCCCTTCCTGTCAGAAGGACCTGAAGTTTGATATACCTCCTCTGAGACGAATGTGCAGCTTCTGCCTCTGCTTCTGCCATTTCTTAGATTTCACACTTATTCTGTATTATATAAGGTATACATTATATATATATATATATATATATAAAATTATGTTATATGTTATTTCCTTGATGCTCATGTTTATGCCATTTTCTCTGGCGACCAGTCCTCTGTGGGTCTATTTTCCATTCTTCAGAAAGGAAATATACTTTTGAAGCAATATGAAATAATTTGATACCACACATGTAAACTATATGGGCTCTGCTCCTTATTGACATTTATTATCCCTGTGTTTCCTTTAATCCTTTTAGTTTACTGTGGCACATTCAAAAAAGTCTCAGTGAAGTGATCCTACAGCAGTCACAAGTTTAGGATACCCTCAACAGTCAGTCTCACAAGATTCTACTCGCACAAGACAACATTTTGAAAAGGTGCATAAAGTTAGTTTCTAGTATCTTAAACCACAGAAGACACTTACATTTGGTTTAGACCAATGCTAGTAAATAGTTGTGTTTTCAGGTCCAACATGGAAGCATGTTGGACTTTTTTTTTTTAAGTGTAGTTTTGACATTATTCTCACAAATGAAATAAGCATTATTTCTGCTTGACCTTGTTTCAGTACAAGTGCTACAACTGCTATGCAGTACACAGAACTATAGAAATTGTAGGTATTTGCATATCAAACAAATTCCAGTCTGTAGCCTGGATGAAGAGTTGATGACACAATAATATTTAGGAATAACACTCCTTGGGGGATTGTTCAAAGTAGCCACTTATGAAAAATGACCTTTTGATAGATATCAGTGCAGTAGAATTTTTTAATTTTTTTTTCCTTTTGCCTCATTTAAAATTCTTGCCACTCTGCTCTGGGTTTGTACCCTTCATTACTAGGCCACTTCTTACCTTCATGCCTGTAATTGGAGAGTAATAATGCCATTATGGGCTCACAATGTCAGTGAGGTGCGAGCTGAATCAGATTCACTGTATTAGCCTCACCAAATTAAATCTTCATTTGCAGAAGGGCATTCAAGGGATCCAGATGTAAAACAGAGCTAAGTTATCCCCTCTGAAAGCGTGACAAAGGAAGACAAGTCTCATCATAAGCACATCAAAGCACAAGGCTTGTGACTCCTATGAGGTTTCTCTAGCCTTCTGTAATAGATTTTTCTTACAGATTTTGATTATCTTTACTCTTTGTGATCGAAAATATTTATAAAACATACCCCTTCTCAACCTTAGATATTTACCAGTTTGACAATTGTGTACATACCATGAGACAGAGAGAAGGCACAGGTGGCCCAGTGATGTGTCTAGAGAAAACAGCTTGTACTGATCTACTGATGTACAGGCTATACATTGGAATTGTAGTGTTCAAGTATACATTACAAATAAAAACAAAACAAACAAACCCAGAAGATGAAGCAGCCCACAGGATTAAACATGTATCAACTGCTACAGGATATCACTATGATTCAGAGCATGTATCACATCTGTTTAATGAGCACATATGCAATGCTAGAAGGATAACAAGAACTCCAGAACTTTGTGCCCCAACTAACAATAAATGGTAGTTCTCAATCACAGTCTTTAATATTAAACTTGCTTGCACTTCACATCAACAAAACAGAATAATGTCATAATCAAAGCTAAATTGAAAGTAAAATACAGTCCTCATTAACTCATAGGAAGGCTCTGAAGCAAAATGTAGGGATCTGTGCCTGGAATTCAGAGAGTGGGGACAGTGTTCATAGGTAGTTCTCTTCACAAAGGTTTCTCAATCTGTACAATCACCATGCTATTCTCATTTATTACAGTTTTAAAAGCTTAGAATTTGTTCCAGCTGACACTGGCAGACTAGAAACAGCATGATATCTTAACTCTCCAGTTTAATTCTGTGAAAGGTCTATAAAGCAGTTATTTTAAAAACAATTCATCTCTTTAACACTTTTATTTGACTGTTCTGAATCTCACTGCTCTAAGAGCTATTGACTTAAATTTAGCCATTTTGAATTTGTTTTCATTTGTGTATCTGAGGTTCCCTCAGCTATTATCTGGATTATTTTAAAATCTATATTTAAACTGTGCAAGCATAGCACAGTAGCACAACACATGCAAGAATATAGCTCTGTCTTGTTTGTCTATTACTCTTCCTTCAAAAGTCCACATAAATGTGTTTGTTTCTTCAGTTGCAACAATTAATAATTCATTTTCTCAGGGTTTATGCTGCCAGCAAGTGATGAAGATTGAATAAAACTTCCTTTATACACAAGGCATACAAATTTATTATAAGACAGCCATGTTCATATCTCCTGCATTTGTAACAGAGGATGTACTTATTCCATAACAAGCCATTTCCTATCAAATAAAATTGATAAATATTTTTTTTTCTGCTTCTCTGGATGCAGAACTAGAAAACTTACATGGAATCTCACACTACATTCCCACTTGGCAAGGCATGTATATCATGCACAGCATCTATTCATTAATAAGGCATTGCAAAGTTTGTGGCACTGCAGACTAAGAAAAAAAATATATACACCTAAGCCTGAGGGAACTTTCTTTCTGTAGCTTGACTTGGCACAAAAATTACTTCTAAATCCATTTCAAGAACTTTGCAAATTCATAATAATCATTTGTGTCCTGATAATAAAAGCAAAATATTAAAGCCTTATAAAAAATTCACATGACTATTCATGAGTGCTTTATGAGTACTTCTCATAAATGCAAACTAATCTCCAATATGTAAAATTTATTTAACCATTCAATATCTAATCAGACATAGTAATTTTTAAGGGACCAAAGACAGGGCCAAAACATTGCGTGGATGGACAACTAACAATTTCAAATTAAAGGAATTATTAAAAAACAGAACTAAAAATGTTCTACAGTGCCTGAAACTGCAATAATAAGACACATAACTAGCCAGAAAGACCACATAAATCAATTTTACTACCCTGTAATAGCTCTGCCAGAAAAAAAAAGGTGGCCAATTGAAATAAGTTTCTTTCCAACACACACCATTTGTTTTGTTTATACTGTAGCTACTTTCATACAGGACTGAACACTGCTAAATCAAACTCAGTAGGAATTGCATCATTGATTACAGTGAAAGAGAATCAAAATGTATATCCTACCCTTTAGATCAGAAGGTAAAACAACTCTAGAAGCAGTGATGATGTCTCAGAATTCACAATATTGTTAATGGTTACTTAAATAAATTTCAATTAAAGCATTTCACACCTATATTTCCCAAACACATATGACATTTTGCAGTCTTAGAACTAGCAGCCTCCCTTTCACAAAAGCATAATACTGTAAATAAACACACAGAATAAAAGCATCAAAACAATAGTTATCTTCATTGTTAAGTTTGGTCTTAAACTAGAAAATTAATTGCCAGCATGTACCAGAGAGCTCAACCCTGTCTTAATTTGTTCTGGGTGGCAGCTTTATGGTATGGAACTGAGTGGGGACTGCTGTATAGCTCTTTTTTTTTTGCTCTTTTTTTTTTTGGACATGCTATTACGGTTCTCACAGCATTCTAAGAATGTCATTCTTAGCTATAGGGACCGGATTTTCAACAAATGAGTTCAGTTAGGCACATAATCAAAATGGACAAATCTTCACAAGGGCTCAGAACAGTCAGTGCTAACCTCTTTTGAAAAATCTGTCCCCACTTACAGATGCCAAGTACTTGAAAACCTGGCTCTGAGCTCTTAAAAAATCACTTTTCTTATGCACAAAACCAACACTGAAGCCACTAAAGGTTTGGGACTCCTGACACTATGTATTCCTACCACCAGAGGAGCAAGGCAAGAGGCAACCCAAAACAGACAGAATAAATCTACTCAATAAATCTACTCTAAATGAGAAAGCTTTCTCCTACTACTATGTTTACTAGCATGTGCATAGCACAGTTTGGGGTTTAGCCCCTCTTTTCATTGTATATTAGTCTTTCTGAGCCAGAATTGAGCACCACTTTCTTTTGCCAGTTCCTTACTGATTTCAGCCTAGGTATTTGGTGACAGTGACAGTAGATCAGAGCCTGAACAATGGGTTGACCTGGAAGAAAATGCAGCAATCCCTCACACCTTTCTTTTCCTGTAACAAAATCAAGTTGAATCTATGTAAATGGAGTTTACATGACGTGGGAAAAAAGACAATAGAAAAATAACACAATATCAGCCAACTGATATTTTATACAATTGTGAAAAAGAACATATCCAATTGTTATTAAGTGGTTCAGGATGCTATCACTGAGCTTTAACACATGCTCCAGGAAGCACTTCCTAAGAAACTGCAGGGCAAAAATGAGATTAAATTATGTATTTTGAAGCTTTATACTTTTTGAAGGTTGAACTTTAATATAAAAAAATCGAATACCAAGGCCAAAATTCTGCCTTCAGTACAATTCCTTGTTTCACAGACATGAATAAAAGTTGCTTTGCTATTGGAGTTTCTTTGAGGATATTTGAATTTAGCAGTACAGTAGCTGCTTACATTTTTCTGTTCAAATGTAAAACTGAAATGACAGCTTTGGCCAGTTCATACAGTTATTACACTAGAAAGTCAGTTTCCATTAGTTCCCTGAACTGCCATGTAGAAAAGTAGAATCATCAGGCATTTTTGCATGCTGTGATCAGGGCTCTAAGAAGTCTCCAAGCGTCTGTTAAAGAACTCTTGCCTTTAAAAGATGTGCATGACATCAAATGTAGAAGTGTTTCGTTTTTTGCTGCTACCACCTGCCCTGATAATTTAAACATATTATTTTCTTAACACAAACTCTTTTTACAAATATAGACTTTTTAAAGAAGTAATGTTAATTCTAGCTTATCTAAACATAGATGATTCTTATGAGACAACAAAAACACTAGGGACTTAACGTAAAAACCTTCTAATACCCTAGTGTATAATTACAAAATTCATTAGCAAGTAACTTCAAGTGGGTGTAATTTAATGTTTCCTTCCTGCCCCTTGAGCAAACACAACATAAACAATGTTATTAATCAATTTGATCCCAAGCTCCTAAAATCCACTGTCTTAAAAAAATTTGATACAGAGACTCATGGAAGAGCTCCATCTTAGCTTACCCTTAAGGACCAAGACCCAGTTTATAGGTTCACCCATTTAAGGGAAGGAGGATGGCAGACAGACAATGATTCCTTCAGTCAGTAAATTCAGCAGGAAAGAACTCGCCCTGTAAGACTTGCTTATTGTCTATTGCTCTGTTTGACTAACTCCAGGACTTGTGGGATGGGATGGTCATTTGTGAGGTGTACTGCAAACGGACACATCTGCCCTAATTCTCACCTCAGAGATCCCCTTTCAATAAAAACAGTAACTGGGTTACTTTGATCTCAGCTTGGTACAGTCTGGGTAAGGATCTGCACACTGACAAAAACCCCAAAGCCTTAGTGTTTTAAAAATCTCCTTATTACAAGCACTTATTTAATAACAACTTACCTAATAATGCTACAGCCACTGGGACACCTTTGCTCCATGCTGCCTAGTTAATTTCCAATAAAAGCACATCAGAAAGAGATCTAAAAGAGCTTTACAAAGAGAAGCCCACAGCCTGAGGAGCAGGGTGCCCAGGACACCCGGCAGTGGCAGGCCACGCCCCCGGCTCTCTCACCCTCCTCACACCGCCCAGTCTCCCTCAGTCTCTCCCTCAGCTGCCGCTGTTCCTGAGCTTTTTTCTCCTCTCTTTTTTTCTTCCTTCTGCAAGGCTAGCATGATAAGACCGAGAAAGAGAAACAAAGGAAACCACTTTTAGTTCTGCCTACAGGCGTAATTACCTGTCCCGAGGCTGCACGTTCAGAAACCCGGCCGGGCTTCGCCGGCCCTGAGGGAGCTGCAATGGCACCAACCGGCGCCGGAGCAGAGGATCCGTTTTCCCGCCGCTCTCGCTCTCCGAGGGTTGAAATAAGGACCACATTCTTTCTGACAGAAAAGAAGGGCAGATCAAGTAGGAGTAAGAAAATGAAGAAC
>JANHGL010003776.1:0-11500 GCA_024611195.1 Ceyx melanurus | reverse complement strand
CGCCGCAGCAGAGAATCCGTTTTCCCGCCGCTCTCGCTCTGATTGGCTGCTGGGCAGCGGAGGCGGAGACACGGCGGGAAAGCGCCAACCAGCGGCGAGGGCGGTGCGGGCGCGGGCGTTAAAGGGAGTCTGAGGGGGTGGTGGCGCGAGCGCTGCGAAGCCAAAGGGAGATTCCCCTGAACCTGAGGGGCAGGTGCCTGGCTTCGGTGAAGAGAGAAACGTTCGTCAGTGTTCTCCAGGTGAAGCGTAATCGGCATGTTGTTTTTCTATTTGGTACGTTTGTTTGGAGGTATTTGCTGTTCTCTTCAGAAGCGTCAGTGCCCTCTTGAGGGACAGGCTCGCTGTGCCTTACCCGTATCTCCCCAATGCCATGCAACAAACTTTTAATGACGCGGTCAGTTTTTCATCAGGGAAAAAGGTGTCTTAGCTGATGTGTAGAATGGGAGGACTGAGTGTGGGCCTGGCAGAAGTTGACTGCACTGAAGTGAATGTTGTGTGGGAGAGGTGAAGACCTGCATTTGTGACCTGTTCGGCCTTCTGGATTTTTTTTTTATTATTTTTTTTTTCGTGGTTGCTCAGTCTCTCCTGGCACCTCCTCATAGAAGCTGTGGCTTTCCTGCCCTCTCCCTGTTGTTTCACACTGCTGCTGCCTTCTAGCAGAGCTGGAAGGCAACAAAAAGCTAGGAAAGGGAAATTTGAGATGGCCTGAAGAAGTAGGGAAATACCCCAGAAGTTGAGGGTTTTTTTTATTTTCTGGTATATCTGTAGACAGCTTGATAGTATGATGTGGGGTTTGTGCTGGATGTTGAGCTCTATCAGCTTTCTATGAGCCTGTTTCCATTAAATGGAAGATGCTTCCATTTCATAGAGAAGTTCTGTATAGTTTTCAGAGAGAATGGTTTCCTTTAATACTTGTACCACTTACATCTTTGAAGTAGCTTGAGTAGTAGTAGGTTTCAGTAGTCCTGCTGCTGATGTCTCTTAAACTGTTTTGTTGGGTTTTTTTTCTCTGAACTGCAATTATATTATTTTTTGTAAGTTGCACTGACTTATATCTGTTATGCTGATGACTATTTTTATATTCATTATTATATTAGTGGTTTATTTAAATCTGTTTTATGTACCCAAAAGTCTGGGATGGGTACTTCATAATTATGTTGACTTTTTACATTAATGTGTGATCTATAATGTTTTGGAGCCATCCCATACTCTTTATTTAATTAGGTTGCCTGGCTTGTGTATTAAAAATCTTTCTGCGTCTTGGAAAGTAATCTAATTTTACAAATATCAGAAAGATAATCTTATTCTGTAAGAAATTTGACAGGATTTTTAATATGCTACTTGTCCATGTCACAGCCATTTTTCTTCTGCAGCAATGGTAAAAGTCTCAGCGCAGCTTAAATTTTGGAAGAGCTGTCTTCAGCAATGAGCTTTTTTTATTCAACTGTAGAGCTTAAATACTCTTAATATTAAACAGTGCATGTACTAAAATGTGTAGTAATGCAACCCTAAAAATGTAAACAACATCACAGAACTCAAAAGAAGGATTTCTCTTGCTTTCAATGACTGTAAGCAGAAATGGGCTGGAAAAGTAGTATGGAAAAAGCTAATCAGCAGTCAATGCAGAAACTATTTAGGTGCCCATTTTGGGTATTGTTACATGCCTGCTTTTTTTGTCAGAACTGTTGTTTCTTATGATGATATCAAGTGCTAATAAAATTTGAGATCAATTTTCATGGGGCCACAGGACACCTCCCTGTGAATGCAGCAACATTCCCCTGTCTGCTTCTGCACTGATGCTGAACTCTCAGGCTGGGGGGCTTCTATTACCTGCAGTTCAGCACATCCTCCAAGTTTTTATAGGAACTGTTGAAATGGCACCATTCCTCTCATTTCACTTATGTGCTTGGCAGCAGTTCCTTCATGGGTATAGCTGTTGTTTTTCCTCTCTACTGAATGTTCCAGCTCTTGTAGTGTCAGTTCCTTCACCAACCATCTGTCTTGCTGGCTCTTCCCCTATCTTAACAGCTCTCCTCATCGGACTAGATGCAAGTCCAAGTGAATACAGGATCAGCTGTTAATTTTTTATTCAGAAGCTTTTAAAACAATTGTTGCTGCACCCAGTATCCTATATTTCAGTCCTCTCTGTCGAGTCCTAGGCACTTACTGGTGCTTTCTTCAGCCTCTTACTTTTTCCAGGTTCTTTTGTAACTTGTCGATCAAATAATTTTCCTGACATTTTTATTCTTCTTCAATTGGACAACCTAGCTCAGTCTGGAAAGAGCATGTCTGAATGCAAGGCAAGTCTATTCTAGTTCTATTTGTTGTTTCCTAGGAAGTTTATTCCTCAATCTCTGAAAGAGGCATCTATGTACTTTCATATATTGCATAACTGGGGTAATAGGTCCTGAGGAACTTTATATTGATGCCTTTTGTCAAGAAGTTTGATAACAACTTCTTTGTAGCAGTATCAGTGTTACAGGTAGGATAGATTGTCTTGTAGCTCAGGGGCTGGCATATTGCTAAACAATCTAACAATCTTTTTGATGAAAAGTTCTATTTACTTATAAGCTGGCAGGGCATGAATGCAAAATTGCTTTTTGAAGTCCCAAGTGTATAGTATCCCTTTTTATAGTAGTAGTTTGTTTTATTTTTGCACACTATACCTGCTTTATAATTTACCAATAGCTAAAATAGTGTCTAGAGCATTGTAAACCACTAACACTTGGTGTTAGTGCAATTTTTGGGGCTAGAAATTAAACACATAGATAATGATAGAGACATAGCAGTTTGTTCTTTTTTTATTGTATGTTAATAAACCTTTCTCAGACCCTTTGCTCCTTTCCTGGACAAATTCAAATATTGTTTATTGCTAGTGCCAATTAGTCAGTCAAGCATCTGTAGCTGGCAGCTGTCCTCCTGAAGAAGGCCCCAGGAGGTTAAAACTCCTGGGACACTGATTTGCATGTCAGACGGTACTGCTTGTCATCTTCTAAGGGTCTTTCATATGTGCTGTTTCTTTAATGATAAAGAAAACTGAGTATGCTTACAGTGGTAAATAGTAATTAGTAAACTGGATTTTATTACCCCATTGTACTTTAAAATGACAGGTCTAAATTTACCCTAGAGGTTAATACTTCTGAGAGACTGTCTCTGTGAGGAGGGTTTGTTTCTAGACTAAACTACTGCAACTGAAATGGGTCTTCTCCTGCTGTGATGCATTTACACTGGTAAAACTGTGTTCATAAGAGATTGGTCTGTTCTGGTCTAGGAAGTTGAGTTGTATTGCTATATTGGTAATAGAATTTATGGTAGTATAATAGTTCCAGTGGTGCTGAAAAGCTGGCAGTCTTGCTGCAAGTTACACAGTGTGTTTCTGGCATTGCCCAGGCCTTTTTTGCACAGCCTTTGTGTACAGAAAGTAAAAAGTCAAGTAAGACAGCAGCATGGAAGAATGAGAATATCAATGAGTTTTTCTCTTTCTTTCAGGCAAGTCAACTTCCTGTTCCCAGGATGTGATTTCCTATAGGAAGGTGGCATAGTGCTTGTGTCTCAGGCTGCACAAGTTCCTCCAAAACACTATTAAGTGAGGTTCTTGAGTGTTGTCATGACAAGCCTTATGATTTAGCTACAACTTATCTTCCCTTTTTGTTACTGGGATATACTCTGTAGCCTGGATTCAATTTAATCATTAACCCTATTAATATTAAGGAAGTCATCATTGTTAGATGAACACGCTGCCTATGTGAATTTACTGCACTGAAAATAAGAAGTAAACTCAATACAGAAGAATAAAACTATTCACCAGAATGTGATTGGAAGGGTATTTTAAGAGCAGACAAAATCCACTTATATGCAAGGCTAGAAGGAGCTAGCTGCTACTTAGCATCCTATTAATAAAAGGAATCTCTCAATTAATACCCTCGGGGGCGGGGGGGAATAAATCATAAAGCCTCACAAGATTTCAGGGTTTTTTTGTGTTGTTGTAGATAATCTCAGTTACCAAACAGAATTCCTGCTAACAATCCAGTCAACATTTGAACCAATATAGTTAGGGAAGTGTGAAGAAAAAACTTTTGCATTAGGTCAATAAAATCTTTCCATCATGGAAAATACACAGGCTTTAGCTTATAATGGGTTCAGTAAGAAGTTAGATTAAGTAACTTTCTGTATTCTCTAAAAATGAATGGTATGATATGACAGGACTTGTGGTATGGCAGAGACATGAAGAGTGTCTATAGGTAAATTCTGAATGGAGAAATCTGGAGCTGGGCCCTGCAACATTGTCAGAAGTAGCTGTTCAGAGGCAGATTATGAAATGAAGAGCTGTAATCTCTGCTTGACATAGAGTTAATATGCAGCCTTTCCAGGGCTGAAGCTGTTTACTGGGTCTTCCATCTGTCAGGATTTTCCTAGCTTCTATGGCAAGAAATATATACATTTGAAACTGAGATGGCATCGAGGAAAGCTTCCTTTGTGGATATGTTATGGAACTCTTTCTAAGGGGTGTATTGTAATTAGATATGTGCATCAACAGTTTGTGTACTGTGTCAGAGAAACTTTACTGACAGTTTTATACTTTCAGTCAAGTTTTAGCTGTGCCTGGACCTTGGATACACTACTGGTTTGCTTAGGAAGACACAAAGAAGAGTATTGGGCTAAAGTTGGAGGTTCTGAAGTGATTAGGAGAGTGGCTTTTAAAAAGTTGCAATTATCAAATAACTTGTGCTATTTGAAAAAATAGTTTAACTGAAGCTGAAATGACAAATTCAGGACCTTCTCTCCATGAATAAAAATCATTCTATACCCAAGATATGCCCATCCATTTACAGCAGTGTACAATTGAAATTAGGTCTGTCACTCTGTGGTAGCCAACTTCTTGTGCTTCATTTCATTTGATGTTGTTCTTTCAAAGGAATACTTATCATATGGCTGATATGCTGGCAGCAACTACAGTAATCTTCATAATTGCACCTGATCAGGACAGGTTTTTTTCAGTAATTTTTCCACCTTTGGTGTGGGAGTAATAAAAGTTTCCCCAGGACTAGAAACAATAAAGTGCTGTTTTTAGACTGTACAGTCATCTTTCCTTTTCCATTGCCTTGCCATGTTTGAAGGGTACCTGCAGCTTAAAGCTCTATAGAGCTTTAAGTTTCATCATGAAAATGTGATGGTATGTGCATCCTCTATGACTAGCAAAAATCCTCATCTCCAGTGTGTGTCAGCAAAATCCATATCCTTAGGTTCAGGAATTAATGATGGGTACTAATTGTCAAGGTCTCTTCTTCCCTCTTCCACTGAGAAATTCCAACATGGATTTTATCCTTTCCTCTCATGGAGACAAGAGAACACAAACTTCTTCTTACCCTCTGAATAGATTTACCAACATAGCCCAGTTCACAAATAATAAAATCAACAGGATTCTTACCTTTCTTCATTGGTCTCTGCCAGTTCTTTAGCTTGGATAAGAGATTCTTGCCTATGTTGTGTTTTTTCTGGACTCCCTGTCTTCCCTCAGCTGGTAGAGTCACCAGTGCAGTTCAGCTTTGACCTGGATGAGCATTTCTGTAGCAAAAGCTATGAGACTTATCTCTCATCAGTATGGCATTACTGATTTTACAGAAGTAACTGTGATGAGTCAGGAACTGATTATTTTTCTTAAACTCTGTAATGCTTGGAAGTGTTTCAAGACATACTAAGTATTCTAATGTAACTTCACTCATTATTCTCACTGAGACACAATTTCTCATGGTTTTCAGTGTCAGACATTTCTGCTTCCCAATGTGTAAAGGGTGGAGTAGCCTGTATAGAAACCTACAGCCCCTCAACTGATAGTTACTAATTTTTTTGAAAGAACATTGTCTCTTCCCAGGCAAGGTTAAATTCTGCCTCTTCTTCATCCAGTAACTTCTTAGGAAAGAAAGAAAACAAAGTTGCACAACTTCTGAGGTGAGTGATGAATCTTTCTGCTGGCCTGTTTGCAGTTACCCTAAGGGACTCTATGGATTTTTTGCTCCTTTATCCAGCATGGCTTTCTCAGTGTCCCAGGAATTGGAGTAAAGTGTCTACTTAACTCCTCTTTTGGCAGAGAGGAGATTAAAGAAAGACATCCTGCTTGAAAGTGATTAGCAAGCACAGTATAGGTGAGAAAGAACAAAAAAAAACCCAAACATGTGTTAAAGCAGAGCTGTTAATCAAATGTTAACTTGTTTAGAAATAGGCAAGAGGGACAGATGGAATCCCATGAGTCTTTCATTTCTCCTTGAGTCAATTTCTAAAATATATCAAAAGACAGTGCACTTTTGAGTGGCAGATATGGCTTGTCATGTTAGAAGATACTTCTGCTAATTTTAATACTGAAATAGATTGTTTGAGTTACAGTAGTTGGCAGAAGTCTTAACTGATACCAAAAAATACTTGACTTGCATTTATTAACTCTGCTTTCAGTTTTAAGGAGCTGTGTGTGGTTAAACTTAAAAATTATGTAACAGTAATAGAATCCTGTTCAAGTTGCTGCCTTTAGCAAGCGAGTGTGTGTGTGGAGGTTATTGTACAGTAAACACATGCTAAACTTTTTCATTATGTGTGTTTTTAAGACAGGGTTCAGCCACCCAGGTTAGTTTGCACTGAACTCAGTGCATCTTGGAGTATATTTCTGAGGCAGTGATATAAATCTAAGCCTTGATGTTCTTCATATCTCAATCAGAACTCAGCTAATTTTTATCTCGAAACTGAGCAGAGCTGTAAAATCTTATTACCATTCTGTAGCTGAGCTGTGTCATAGGTCACTAGTTTCCAAAGTGCAAGTTTCAACAGATACTGTATGAATGTTAAACAAATGGTACCTTTCAGAATAGTTTCCCATGTTTTTATGATGCCAACTTAATTATTATCTGCTCTGTGTTTGTGATGTTGAAATTTTAATGCACTTCCAAAGCAAAGCATATCACCAGAGCTGCTCTTGACCTGCAAATATAAGCAAGAATAGACCTTATCTGCAGGCATAAAGCTAGGTGGACAGGCAGAGGCTAAACAACTTCTGAATGGAATATTGGCTGTGCATAGAGGACTCTTATAATGTTCTTGACATCTTTGGTCCAAATCAGAAGAAGTCTCTATATCCATCTGAAACTGAAGCTAATGGAATTCTGTTTGTTTCGGAAATTTTACAGAATTTAGTCCTGAGTGTTTGATATGGAATACCTAGGATGGACGTATTTGCAAATTTTGTCAAGTTGCATTTTTTGAGGACAAATAGCAAGAGCTTTAAAAAAAACCCCAAACTGTAACTTTTTGACATCAACCTCAGATAAGTCTCAAAAAAAAACCCAAAAAAGAAACCTGAAGAATGACAGAAGTTATTTTTGTGCAGTTCTCAGGAATGGGTGCTAGTCCAGGTACATCTTCTGTGATATTTCTAGAATAGCAGGTGAGGAATACAAAGTAGCCTTTAACCTGAAGCCTAGTGGGCCAACAGCCAGAGAAAAATCATCACCCAGCCAGAACAGCCAGCGTGCTGCCCAGACATCCAGTGCCACTGAGGAGACTGGGGTCAGCTCACACACTGAGTGATTTCTTTCTGTTCTTTAAGCATACCTGTTAAAGCTCAGACTTGCAGCACAAGATTCAAGACTGAGAGGTTTCTCAGTCTCCTTCACTTTCCCTGAGTTTTTCTATAGTCATGAAGTTGCTTGTTCCTGCTTTGACTGAAGAGGATGCTTGCTGGTCACTCCATTAAGGTATGGCAGAATTCTGCCTGCTCTTAGGGTAAAAGCTGAGTGACCCTGACAGTGTAGCTATCAAAGGGCAGCATTTGCATAAGTCAGGAACTGCCAAAACCTGGTGACTTTCCAGTGGATAAATACAAGCTTATGTCCAGGACTTGCCCTCTATCCTGTTGTCTTCCTCTTATCCCCATCCCAAGCATGAGAAACAAAGTGGAGTAGAACTTAGTCCAGAAGGAAAATCCAGTAATAATTGCAATTATACATAGTGTCCCCAAGCCACGAGTCTCCCCCAAAAGCCACTAGTTTCTCAGAAGCTAGTTGTTAAAGACAAAATAAAACAGGAGTATGTCTGCACAAATATCTGTAAGCATCATATTGTCAGCTCAAATTATGGACTGCTCCTTTTTGAATAATAGCAGAACTCAACTATAGTCTGTTTCCCGGACTTTACAGTGTTTGACCTATGATACATAAAAGTACATGATCATAGCAATCATGAACAATGTTCTTGTTTACTCCCAAGTGTTGCTACAAATGCTTAAAATCTGTTGATAAATATTTGCAAGTTAGGAGCTGTACCTTCACAAATTACTGAGAATATTACTTGCTACTTTAAGCAAGTCACTGGAATGAATCCTTTTTAGTGGGTCCTCCCTTGTAAAAGGAAGCAGTTCAGTAACTGCTTATTGCATTATGCATTTAAGTATCTTCTTTGAAAGGTAGACCTGGGAGTATTATACTAACAATTTGAAGACATTTATGGGAATAAGTAAGTAGTTATATATAATGCCAAGCATTGCTAGAATTCAAGCAGAAAATTTGTACTGTACAATACACACAATTATTAGAAGGTTTTTTGGTATTACAGGGTACTTTTGGTTCTCCTTTATAAGGTGTGTCATCCTCTCCCTCTTAAAGATAGCAGTAAAAAAGCACTAGTCTCTGCTTTTCCATACCATGTGTTGATTTTTAATGGTAGCATTTGGTACAGATTGTTTTTATAAGGATTTTTAAATGTCTTTTAAAAAACCCTTGCTGCATTGCTTTATAGTGTGGTCATAACAGTGGCTCTAATGTTACAAATATTTCCAGGTTAGGGTTTTTTTGTGCAGATCTTTTTGAAAAACAGACTTTTACTTAAGTGTAATGGAAACATTTCCATTACTTCAGCAGTCTACTATAGAAGTTAAAATAAACATTTCCATGAAGAGGTTGCAGCTTGAGATTTTACTGTGCTGAATGCTTGATAACTGGACAGAAAGTTGCAGTGGATCCTCCATCAGAAGAATGTTGATTGTTTATTGCCCAAGCTGACATGTGATTAGCATAAATGTTCTATTTGCAATAGCCTTTAGCATAAACAGTGTCAGGGTTACAAAAGTGTCCTTTTAAAAATATTTTGGGAGGAGCAGATCGTTGGCTCTATTAAAAGCATGCTGCACTAGCTTCAGTTACACAAAGCTGCTTTGTCTTTGTCCTAAATGACCAGGTAAAAATATGAATGTGGCAGCAAGCAGAGAGCCTGGGTTTATGAATTATAGCAGTGTAGGGGTGTGGTCACAGCATGCTGCTTGGCTCTTTTGGTGTTTTAGTGGCTTCTCGAGGGCTGTTCAGGCAGCAGCAACTGAAATATACAACTGAAATGTCTACAGTGCCTTTCTGGTATTGAGCCTCTTTCATTCCTACCCAAAAATGAGACCCTATTTTAAGGTTTAACAGTGCACTTTTAAAGCAAACTGCCACAGTGAGCTGTTCAGGCTGGGTTAGGCAGTGTATGCTGTGGTTACTAAACAGAGCTAGATCCGTTAAGATCAAAATGGTTGACTTGTCACTCTATAGTAATTGTTCCCCATGGAAAAAATTCAATAGCACAGCTTAAATCACACATGTGCTCTGAGGCTTCTGTGCTGCTGAGGCTAAAAGGCAGAGGTAGGGAGGAGGCTGTGTCAGGGTATCTTTAAAAGCTGCTGGTGGGGGGGGGGGGAAGCTTTCCTTGCATAAAATGATTTTTAATTTTACAGCAATATGCTATTATAATTGTTAATTCCTAACAGGCTACTTTAGGAGCTTGACTGTATGCCCCTGCACATCCAAAGTGCCCATTGGAGGGAGACGTTTTGGATGTGTGATGACTCTGAGATAATACAAAATCTGTTCAACTTCTTTTATTACAGTAAAGCACAAAACCTGTCAAACTGCAGCCGATATTAAGACAAGTTGAATGCATGCTGTCCTGGAAATGAATTATATACATGAAACTTAAAATCATTAGTACAAAAAAAAAAGCCAAGTCAATGAAATATGAGATGTACTAAGCTCTATCTAGACTGGAAAATCCTTAATAACATGGGAACTGATGTGAATCCCACCAAATTGCTTTTAAACACCTGCTTTGCTGATCCCAGCAATTGCCTTTCTGGCTCTTTTTCAGGTTTAATACATGACATAGTAAAATGGCAAGCGAGGGATGCCTTATACACAAAGAAGCTCTTTCTTGATGCAGGGCAGAAGTATTAAGAATTTGCTAAGCAGAACACATTTGCTAAAGGAAGCAATTCTAAAATCTGAGTTTGGTTCTTCGGTTTCTTGTCAAAATCAGCATGGAAATTGTGCAAGTTCCTGCTCTGGCTGCATGCAGACTCCTAGGTTAAACTTTC
Source organism: Ceyx melanurus (assembly GCA_024611195.1). Lineage (NCBI taxonomy): Eukaryota > Metazoa > Chordata > Aves > Coraciiformes > Alcedinidae > Ceyx > Ceyx melanurus. The sequence continues at coordinate 1,116 of JANHGL010003776.1, read as the reverse complement.
ATCACTCTCTACACCTGAGAAAAGTGCTGAGTTTCCATCTTGCCAGCTGCCCCTTCCCGTGCCACTCTGAGAAATGGAAGTTGACCTGTATTACCAATACAGAAAAGTACAGCTGCAGCCTCCTCTATCCATGGTGAAGCTAAGGAGTACTCCCCAATCTGTTGACAACAGAAGCTACTACACATACAAGCAGCTAAGAATGCTTGCTCCTTGATTATGCACATTTAATATGCTTACTCAATTCCTTATTCACCACCCATCTCTAAAAGGAAGCCTGAAGCATCAGGCAGAGCAGCAAATGCTTGGCTGTAAATGACTGACTTCATGTAGGATGGAACTTGTCATTTGGCCTTAAATACAGTGGAATTGTTTCCTCTCTTTTCTGACACCTCTTCACTGAAACACTGCATGTGCTACTCAGACTCTAACCTGCTGCTTATCCTAGCTCTTTGGTGGGGCTGGTAATCCACACAGAAATAAGAAATTGCTGCTGTGCAAAAACTATACAAGCACTATGGCTAAGGAGGGTACTCAGGGAAACCATTTTGCAGTCTTGACTAGAGCACTACCTTACCTGTATGACACATGCTGCCTTTATCTTTTCCACTGCTGAACCAAGAGAATAAGAACATGATTCCAAAGAGCAAATTCATCTATTTAAGTTTTTTTCCTACCTATAATTAAACACAGATATTTACACTTAACCAGCCATCCCTCTCTTTCCTTCCCCACCCCCGGCAATTAAAATAACAAAACTACTTAAAAAGCATATGCTCTGCACCGCTTTGTTCCCCGTGGTCCGCCTCGCCGTGCTCGCTCCCTGCCAGACAACTCGTGTCTCCTTCAGCCTCCGGCTGAGGAGCGGCAGAAGCCCCTCGAGCCGGGCCCCGGAGGCAGCTCGAAGCAGCAGGGCGGCCGGGGATGAAATGAGAATGGGCGCGGAGGGAGAGCCTTTACCTGCCACGTTCCCCCGCGGAGCCAGGGGCGCCTGGAGCTGCTGCATCCACACCGGGGCGCGGCGGGCGGGCGGGCGCTCAGAGTGCCTGGCGGATGCGCCTGAGCGCCGGAGCCATCGCCGGGAAGGGAGCGCCGCCGGAGCCTCCGTAAGCCGGGGGG
>JANHGL010003775.1:0-47038 GCA_024611195.1 Ceyx melanurus | reverse complement strand
CAGGCAGGGGGGTTGGACTAGATGATCTTCTAGGTCCCTTCCAGCCCCTAATATCTATGATTCTATGATTCTATGATCTCCTGCACAGCAGCAATGGGGAAAAGCACAGTATGTATGGGCACTAGCAGTATTTTAATAGGACTAGGAGTAAATCTAGCTGTCTCATTTTAAACAGCAGTTTATCCAATCCACTGTTTTACCCCAGTTACAACCCAGTCAGCATGCCTCTGGCTCTTTAAAATAGCAAGTGGCATTTTTTTCACATGTTGAGCAGGGAAAAAAACCCATTTCTACTTTGCTGGGGAAAAAAACATCTGTGAGATGGGCTATTCATTAATCACCCGTTCCAACCTCATCTGTGAATGCTTGAGGTTGTTGAACTTGGGGTTCACAGAATCATTATGGTTGGAAAGGACCTCCAGGATTATCAAGTCCAACCTTTGTGGCTCATGGCAGAATGTTTCTAGGATCATGAGGCTGATGGTTCTTTCTTCACTTCTTCTACACCACAAATAGGAGAAAAAACAGCCCCAGATGGAACACTTCTCTAAGAATCTCCTTTGTGTAGTTCCCAAGAGGCAAAAGTAAAGATTTAATGAGTCTTTACACTTTTCTATTTTTTAAATTATTTAACTTTTATTACTGTTGCACCATTTATACAATTACATATAATTTCAATGCATCCATTGTACATTTTGTTTTTGTTTTTTTTTTTTTGTTTTTTTCATTTGTTTTCCAATGAGTGTGTGTTGGTGTCTGTGACACAGAATGGAAGAGAAACTGGAACTGCAATGAACGCAGACTTTTTCATTTCCACTGACCAATAAACAGAACTACAGGTGCACCCAACCACGGACATGCATTAACTCGTCATGAGAAATCTAGGTAGGCTAAGTAGGATGAGAATGCTTTTTACTCCCAAAAAATATTTGGAGAGGAAGAATTGGAGGATTGGCATTGAGAAATATGTGGACAGCTAAGTGGGTTTTGTCTGAAAGTTGGCATTCATCCACTGCATAAAAAAAAATATCAAAATAAGAAAAGGCTGTAAATAAAAAAAACACAGAAAATACTGCTTTCATAAAGATCTGATTGCCTTGGCACAAACCTAGTGGGCAGAATCAAACGCATCACTCCCAAACCCTATCACAGAACAAAAAGAAGATTTTGATACATTGGTGAAGTGCATTTACAGCAGTTCAGATACAAAAGATGTGCTGTACTTTCAGACATCCATTTATTTTACTCTTTTTTTCTTGGTTTTGCTTTTTTTTTTTTTTAAATCCAGGACTTGTGTCAAGTTGGCAGAAAGTATATTAGATATTTCCCCACAAAAATACTATTTGGATTCTCCCCCCTCCCTCCCTCCCAACTTGATGGGACATCCTTTTCATTTTTTTCTTTCTTTCTCTTTTTTTTTTTTTTTCTGGGCAGTACACATTTGTTATTTCAGATCTGAAACGAGTTAGTATAGCTGAAAAAATAAAAAAAAGACACAGGTTGTTTTAAGTGGTTTGTTTTCAACAGGCTGTCCAATTTAATCTTGCACTGCTATGGTTTGATCCAAATTAGTGGCTGGAACTTCAGAAGGTTTGGCTTCCTCTGGTGGAGCTGCAGGGTCCGAGGCCTTAGCAGTGGAACTAGGTGCTGCTGCTGTCGCCATCTCCTTGGAGGAAGGCGCAGCCTCGCTGCTGCTAGGTTTTGAGTCTGAAGCTGGGGCCACTTCATTTTTAGTTTCTTGGGTTGCAGGAGTTGAGGGAGCCTCAGTCTTTTTGGCTTCCCCTTCCTCTTTGCTCTTGTCATCTGCTTTACTGGGAGCTGTGGCTTCTGAAGGCTGGGAAGCTTTTGCCTCATTGCTAGGCTCGGAAGATTTGGGCGCTTCACTAGCGGCAGCAGAAGCGGAGGCTGCGGTCTGCTCCTCTTGCTTGGGTGCCTGCTCATTGCTCTTCTGGGGCTCTACTTTCCCATCCACAACAGATTCTGACTTCTCTGGCTCTGGTTTCTGCATTTCTTCCTGGGTCACTGTTTTCTCCTTCTCTCCTTCCTTTTCTTCTGTCTTATTAGCAGCGACCTGAGTATCCTTCTCGCCCTTCTCCTCCTTGTTGTTCTCCTTCACTTCTGTGGTCTCCGTGGTTTGCTGGGCATTCTCAGCCTCCTTTGGAGTCTCCTCTTCCTCAGTTGCTGCTCCTTCAGCCTTCTTGTCTTTGTCTTTAGCTTTTTCATCATTGACGCTGTACCCCTTCTTCTTCTTGCTCAGTTTGCCTCCCATGTTGGAGCTCTGCAACGGAAAAAAGAAGGGGGTGGTTACCCAAAGCCCAGCATTTATCAGAGAGAATCAACATCAAATCAGTTGAGATGCATGACTAAAATTGATGATGGCTACTGGAAAGGAGACTACATTACTCTTGGTCAGACATCACCACCTGAACATGCCCACACTGCTGAGCACCACTACTGCTGACCTTAGATCCTGCTCACCCCTGCAGCACTGCAGTCAGCAAACTCCTTTCTGACAAAGTCCTCCCAGCCCCTCTTAATGTCAGGGGGAAAAGAGGAGCTGACATAGATCAAGATCTCTTGTGTCTTGAGAAAAGTATAGAAAGGGTGGAATTAAATAAAAGTCATGTTTATATTCAGCCTGGGCACAAACTGAATTTGACTATCAATCTTGTTATCCAGGCCTGGTTAACATCAACCCCACTATCACTCTAGCTAAGGCTACTAACAAGCTTTTCATGAAGGTATGGAAAAATCCAAGCAAATCTTGAGTCAGTGAGAAGGCTGATTTTCTCCACAGGACAGAAGACTGCATCTACTCATTCCACTCTGCCTGTACCTGCACAGCCAGTTCCCGCTGTAGACACAGCCTATGTGCAGGGCTGATGGCACCCAGGGGCCAGGACCACACAATTCCCTCACCCAGAGGGCTGTGAGCACCACCCCCCTAGAAGCCCCAGAAGCATCTCCTGAGCAGGGGTGTCCCCACACACAGATCCCCAACCCAGCCCCTTCCCATCCTGCAGGGATCACCCACTGGGAGCCCTGCATTCCCACAGCATCTCACAGCCCCATGGAGTGGGGTGGGAAACCCAGAGCCTAGAACACAGCAAGCCTGTGACCACTCTGTAAGACAAAGGAGGCAAATAAGGGCTCTTCTGACTACAAGCTTACACGTGGGATGTGACGTGAGGAAGAGGAGGGGTGAATGTTTTGTAGCCTCTGCTCCCAGTTTCCAAGCATGACTAGAGACCAGGTGAACAGATCAGAAAAAATTGAACATGTGTGTAACCATATCAGTATTTATATACCACTCATGTGGGAGTCTTAACTAAGACTACACTCAATCTTTAACAGTATTTCAAACTTTGTCTATTAAAACAGAAGAGTCACAGATACACTGGGTCATTAAACAGCATGAAACTCTCTATGATTGGCTAAAAAACTACACTTCTGGTATTAAATTTATCATTCACATTCACACTCAATTAAGGTGGCTAAGAAAAAAAAAATCCTAATTTCATACTATTTGAAAACAGGAGAAGGTGATTTTTTCAAAGCACTAGGAAACAAATGTTTAATTAAACATTTCTTCTTCTTCTCCAAGGAAGATTAATAATTCTAATTGTTTTGCAAAGGTAGATAGACTTACAGGCTCTATATTTTTCATACAATTGTGAATACAAACCATTAAAAATTCATGAGTGCTCACAGAAGGCTGAATATGAAATAATTTTAGATACACTAAGAACTAGCTGCCTCTCAGTAGATTTTTCTGCTAACACAGATAAAAGGCCCAGGCATGGCCTAACAGCAGAAGTGAGCTACTATGGTCAGCAGAGACCTTTCTGATTCCAGCTCTCAACAAGAGTAACAACTTGAAAATGCTGTTGAAGTGTTAGCTAACAGCCTGGAGGACTTGTAATGTGATGTTCAACAACTTCTTTGCTGTCTGAAAGTTTATGGGAAACAGCAATAAAAGGATTAACTCCCACAGAGTGACAGTTGAGCAATCTAATCTCTGCCTTCATGGAACAGATACCAGCTTTTTAGGTATTTAGGACAGGCTATGGACATTAGTTTTGTTCTCTGACAGACCTACAGGCTTCTCGATACCCCATAAAAATAGCTCCATCTTATTTTTTAATCTAGAGTTACAATGAAATAAATTGAAAGGGCTCTTGCAAGTCAACAGGATCAGAGTTTTATAGTGAAGTCACATCTGTATCCTGATTTGCAATCCCTAATTAAGCCTGTATTTGTTTCCCAGCAAAGCCCAGGTACTGTGAGACCAATTTAATTTACTGCATCTTCTGTATTTTTCCAAATTTTGCTATTTCATGGATTGCAGTAATTCATGAAAATTTATCTTTTCCTCCACAAAAAGCCAGGCAGAGCTGGCTATAGAATGTGTATGCCAAAAGACCTTTAATAAACAGAGAAGGAAGCCTATCACAAATGTGGTCTCAAACTGCGAAGAGAAATGTGCACTAACTTTGCTCAGGGGGGTACTGTGAAATCTCAATTTTCATCACAGCCAGATGACTCAAGATACTGGAGCAGAAGATAAGGAAGAGGTTCAGAGACTATCATTATGCTCTATTAGTAAATATTTGCAGTTGCAAATGGACTTCCACCTTCCAGCGTAGTTTCAACTACTTTATAACAGACTAGATCACTCTGTGACACTGAAGCTTACATCTCACTGTTTAAAAGCAGCCTAGATAATCATCATAATAGCTTTGCCAGGTCATCATGCAAAAGTGCAGCAACCATCAGGGGTGTTGCCCAGCCCTGCAGCTAGTGAGGCTATGATGGTTTTTCCCCCCTGTATCTACAAATACTCTCCCCAGCATCCTCAAACAGATGTTAATTTAATCCCTGTCCCACCTTAACTGTGCTTGAGGCAGAGCTCTGAATTGTCCAGTGCTAAGAGTCTCAGGGTGCAGCAAACAGAATGCAGATCTTAAAAAGTATTTTTAAATGACAAACTGATATACATGGGAAAAAAAAAGTGGCATGCAGATCAAGACACTTAAACAACTCTGTGACTGTGCTGGCATTCCTTTAGGGATGATCCTGCCTGGTGCCACATGAAAGTGAATCTTGGTGAAATGTCTCTCAAGTGAAACAGGCAGCAAAGCTCATTAATTCATTGAGGTATGTATCCATTCTGTTGTAGAACAGAACTAAGTCTGTTCAGTGATTTATTTTTCAGCTCAGTTCTTCGAACTGTCTGAAGTGTGTTTTCCCAGGCAGTGTCTGCTACTGGCAGTGATAACACCCCATGGTTAGAGTTACTGCCAAGGGTTGGGGTGCAGACCAAAGCCACTGGTGAATCTTGTACACCACATGGGGGTGCAGAAAGTGAAAGGCAGCACCTGCAGGGAGAAGCAGACAGGACAGGGGACCCCAAACTGACCAACAAGGGATTCCAGACCATAGACATTATAACTGGTATAAAGCTGAGGGGTCTGGAGGGTCTCGACCCTCTCTTTGCCCATTGCTCAGCTTGGCTCTTCTGGTTTCTTCTTTGCAGCATCCAAGGAGGGCTCTGTCCATTCTGCCTTCAATCCTCATCAGTGTGTTCCTGAATCCAGTGCCAGAATCCAGTTCCTGAACACAGCTCCTCTCTGCTGCTGGGCCCAGTAATTGTTATCAGAGGAAGTTGGGTTCCATACCGGGTTTGTAGATATTCCATTTTTCTTAATATTATTTTAATTTTCATTCAAGCTGTTCTAGTTCCCTTTTCTAATGGCTGAGTCTCTCCCCCTTGCTACTCAGTGTGTTCATCCTGGAGTCTTCTTTCTCCTGCAGAAAGCAGGAAGAGAACTGGAGAGTTTGGAAAGGTATCTTTCTTACTCCATAGAACAAATCATTTGACTGGATTTGTATTACAAAACATCATGCCTGCAGGTCACCTAGAGCACGTTAAGCACTTTGAAAATTGAATATCTGAGCATCAAAAAAGAGTTAACATCCATAAGACCGTAGTACAGCAGGAAGAACTCACAGAACATTTCAGATTTTACACCTAAAGACTGAGCTGATACTATGGAGATGAGTCCCTGGAACACAGGCAGAATACATTTGTACAGTCTAGGAAAATAAATAGTCTCTCAAAGTTTGAGATTTCAAATTGTGCTTCTATATACTGAAAATGTCCCCAGAATTCAACTCCTACTCTCTCTCTCTTTCTGCAGTAAGAATTTGTCTACCCAATTCAGATTCCTTAAATGCTTATGAATTTCTAAAGGTTTTATTTAGCATACGTTTTCCCACTCCATGGAAGAGTTTATTACAAGAATGGATTTGCATCATTCTTACTCTCAGTACAGTGCATTAGAAAAGGACCATACCACAGATAGCACCTGTATAGTACTGCCCTCATTGCCAAACATGAACTTCCCAAACTCCTGATCAACTTCCTGCAAAGTGTGTCCATTCCCAGAAAAAAAAAACCAACAACAGTTCAGGAAGACAGTATCTTCTGACATTCCACTGCCTTCAGCACAATGTAGGTAGTGGGTCAGGCCAAAGTAGCCCTTGCACAAGCCTGCTTCCAGGAATGAGTTATCTCACACTGCCTGCAGACAAGAGCTATAAAATGCACAACCCTCCCATGGCAGGGTTTCAACACTCCAAATCAAAGCAAATACCAATCCCAGAAACTGCTCCAGCTCCCAGCTGCTCAAAATAAATTTAAAAATGATCTTGAAGAAATCACTGCATCTCTGTACTTCACCAATTCACCCTCCACCTCTGTTAAAACATAAAAAAAATAAAAATAAAAAAAAAGGCTTTTATAATGGGGAATAGATAGGAATTTAAGGAAACGTGGGATTTCCAAACACATTTTTTGATTTTTGCAATCTGTTATGAAAGAAAAAAACCAACAAAACAAAACAACCCAACAAAAAAACTCCAACAAAACCAACAAACTTACTACTTCTTAAATTATGCAGTAAATTTTATCCTTCCTGTTACACAGACACTCCTATTTCACCAGCTCAGGTCACTCAATTTACCAGGTTAATGCTAGAAGATGTCTGTAGCATAGTCCTAGATAGAATTACTCATTAGACTTGTATTTCAGCAATAAAGCTATTCTCACACATCTTAATTTTCCTTAGGTCTCCTTTTCTCCTCAAGATATTACTAAGATTCCTGTGAAATACTTGAGCTCTGAGATATGTACTAATTCTTAACTTAGGAACCCATTTTTCCAAGAACAGAACAGGCATAAGATCAGCAGCCTCATTACATGCAAATGTTTTGCCAGAAGTATCAATTAATTTAGCATCAACCTGAAGCTACAAGTGTGATTTGTCTTTGCACCCTGTATGGAAAAAAGCTAGATAGATAACTGGGCAGAATTTCCGAATAAAACAGAAATGTATCAGTTATTTCATCAAAGAGTGATGAAGAGTTTGTGGGTTACACTGAAAGCAACCACTGAAGACTCTGGACTTGCATCCTCCAGGCTGTACAGTTGAAGAAACTGGAGACACATGTGACTGAAGATCCACTACCCAGCCTGACTCTGGTCAGACACCAGCATTACTTTAGCTGCAGGAGAGTCAGTGGGAATAAATCCATCAAGATGCTGCCTTACACAGTGTCTGTGTCACCCTGTTAAAGCCACTTCAGTGAAGTACTGAACCGTGTGCTGAAGAGCTGCTCTGTAGGAGCACACGTGGCACCAAATCCAATATCTCATTTCTTTAAGCTGATCCACCCTCAGCTTCTCCAGCTGCAAAGCCATGTCCAAAAAGATATCAGCAGAACATGGACCAATCTTGGCTTCCCGAGTCAACCAGCAGCAGGGAAGAAACGATCTGTGTTGTGCCAGCTCCCCACACGCCCCAGGCAAGGGCTGTGCTGTCTACAGCACAGATAGAACTGCTATAGTGACTCCAGTTTCAGCCCTGGCAGCTCCTGCAAGGCTGTTTTACCTTGTTTAGAACAGAAACACGAGACATATTAAAAACCCAGCAACACAGAAGCAGCATAAAACAGGTTATTTCTACAGTGCAGTGTGTTGCTCAGCCTTGCATTCAGTTCAGCTACTGCTCTGATTGCTTACATTAAAAATGCTGCCATAATTTCCATTTGCCTCCTCTGCCCCATTCAGCTCTTCCTACAGACTTGAGACCCAGCTGATGTTGGAATCATTTCTCCCATATTCAAATTAACTGCATATGTTCTTGGTGTTGAATAATAAGCAGTTTGCAGACATGCTCATGCAGGTACACACAAGCAGCCAAAGGTCATCCCAGACTGAGATCTTAATCACACCGTTATGATCTTTCTAGGTCCCTTCCAACCCCTAACTTTCTATGATTGTATTGTTAGGCACACCACTGGAAGGGGAAACTGCTCTAAACACTTGTTTTGCAGAGACTGACATTAATTTGATAAGAATATCTTTTGGTAGAAACAGTTTGCAGGCTTCCAAATAACCTGAAAAACTAAGCCAAAAAATTCTCCTTATTCTTTTGAAGTTGCCAGATCACTTTGAGGTTTGTTCATGACTCTCCAGGAAGCAATTTAATACATATTTTACAGTAGCCAAAATTAGAATTAAGTTCCTAAATAGGAAATGATGCAAATTTCAGAGGTGGAACACGCACAGCCGAGGGAAAGATGCGATTCCACACGTATTTTGTTCCAATTATGGCTGGTCACTTTTTGCCTCCCTCGAATACTTAAGATACCACCACATATAATTACACATACATGCAAGGTGACAAAAACGTCTAGATAATGGCATGGTTTCCTTCTCTTTCACATTTTGCTGGAATTTTCTTCCTCTAGTGCTATCTCTTTTATCTATCATAAAAACATGCTTGGCTTGCAGACCCTTGAACTCTTTTGGGTACTTCCAAAAGTGACACTCAAAAATGTAAGTCAGATGCTGGTAAGCAACGAAAATATTATCCTTCTCCACACTACAATCCTAGACAAGAGCAGATGTGGGAAGATCTAATTCCAGGAGAGAATGGAAATGTCAAGCTTAACACCTTTAGCTTACATATCTCTATCCTCATACTGAATAAAGAACATACAGTACAAGGCATGTGGAGAGATTTCAAATTCATGCTTTATACTAAAAAAATATTATAAAATCCCCATGTACATATTTTATGTTTGGTTTTTTTCATGAGCAAATTTCCTCATTTTCTGCTTGCATGAATAGTAAACTTATTTGCCATTCCCTTAACAAGGACATGGAGACCATGTTCAGTATTTGAAAGAGGCCTTAGTGGATTTAACCAGGGAACACTCACTGGAGACAATGATTTGTGGGGATCTACATTTACACTACATCTGTTTAACACTCCACACTTCAAAATCTGTATTGCTTTAATGCCCATTTAACTGGTCAAACTAGTTTTAATCAAATTTGAGACAGTCCTTAGAATATACAGTATGCTATAGGAAATGGATACATTACATTAGAAAACTTGAAACTACCGGTTTTATTTCAAAAATGAGTTCTCCAAGTAACTGCTACATTCTTCAGCTTTTTTCTTTCCCATCTCTAGGCTGCACATAGTTCTGCTCACTTGAAAAACTCCCAGATGTAAGAAAACATCCTATACCTAGGAATACAGGACTCTCAAAAGACAGCTCAGACCTACAACAGATAATGGCAATGCTTACACTATGCATTTATCTTCTGTTTGCATGAAACCCTCACTATAGGCAATGAAAACACATTTATAATGATGAACCAAATCTCATTCTCCAATTTGTTTTTCTCTTTTAAATATAAGCCCCAGGGATTGCAGCACACCATTTCTGACTGCAGCAATTGCACCACAGCACATAGGAAAACAGGGAAGGAAGAGCAACCACCAGCCACCTAACACAGCACACTCTCCACTGTGGTGCATGTCATGGTGTTAATGAGAACACTGCAAGCACTTCCAAAATACACAGTTTTCTCAGCAAAACAAAAAAATCAGCTTTTTAAATATTTCTTGTTGACTCATTTATTCTACTACCTATGAAAGTATTTTAAGATTTAGGATCTAGTTAACATATTCTCTATCTGCTTTCATCTGTTATCAGCTCTATATGAAACTGAAGCAATAGCTTTTCTCTATTTTTCCTCAAAAGGAAATGATTGCATATCCACTTGATGCTGTTCCAGGAGGTACCACAGCTTCATGTTTAGACATTGGAAGAGGCTGGTTGTTTTAAAAAAAACCACCCACAATTCTCCAAAATCTTCATCACAGAACATGCAGCTGTCTCAGTTACTGGTGATGTGCCCACCTTGCTGATAACCTCGGCCCTGAGCACCACAACAGCATTCCTCAGGAACGAAGGAATATGCAAGAGCCATGGAATTAAACCAATTAAAATGGTTAAAACACAACTGCAAATGACAGTTAAATCTGAGCAACTGGAATGTTGCTCTGAAAATACCTGCAAGTTTAACTTTGCACTAGAAAGCTGAGTACACCTATGTCACATATGTCTGAGGTTGGACAAAGCTCTGAGCAGCCTGGTCTAGTTGGGGGTGTCCCTGCTCACTGCAAGGGGGCTGGACTACATGGCCTTTGGAGGCCCCTTCCAGCCCTAACCTATGTTTCTGTGATTCTTTAGGACAGAGTCATGCCTCTGGTGGAATTTAATCTCCTGCAAGCAACCATCACAAAACTGCTTTCCACTTCAGCAGCACCTACAGAGTATTTTCCATTGACTTCCCAAAGATCTGCTGCATTTCTTCTTGGAATAACAACTTCTGACTTCCAGCCTTCTGTATAAAAGCTCATTTTAAACAAAAAATCCTGTATGAAGTCAGTGGATACAAGCCAGGTCATGTTTTGCTTAACATCAAAACTACCTGTAATCAAACCCTGCAAGACTTTGGGCTGAATTACAAGCATTTTTCATGCTGTTGAGAAAAAAAAGCAAGCTTCCTTGTGACCACAGTATCTGTGTCAGCACCTTATCAGCTCTCAGATTATCAGAGCTCTGTTGTAATAGTGTCTTGTAGTGAAGACATGGTCTAAAGAAATGAGAAATGCAAGCCTGAGTTCTCAACATCTTGGAAATCATTTTACATTTATGCTCCTGGACACTAGTTTGTGCTACATTTTCCACCAGGCTGTAGCTTGGTGTGTTATATTAAGCTTATCACTTTGGACATTCTCACTTCCTGATTCTCACACTAGCACAGCATGTGGGTTTTTTTAAACTGCATACGTTTAACACAAAAGAAAGTATCATGTTCCAGGCTTTCTTTTTTGATCTGATTTATAAAGAATGCATGTTTATACTTTTTAGACTAAAATGCAAATTTTTCCTTTTTTTTTCCACTTCCCCTCCCTGTTTTTAAACAAAGCTTTGCATTCAAACTACCATGCTCACCAGTTTCACTGTAGTCACTGGGGAAAGATTATCAAAATAACATAGAACCATTACTCAACAATCACTGGCAAGCAAAAAGCATTAAGCATCTGATTTCTATTTGTGTCTTAGAAATCTCCCTCTCCATCTTTTTCATCACTAGTCCTTTAGACTCCTCTAATGTCTATTCAAAATACCAAAACATCTTAGGCAATCTTTTATTAAAACTGGCAATATTCTCCAAAACTTGACAAATGAGACATTTCTTGACCCAGAGCAAGAACCACTGGCATGCATCAGCTAGTGCTGTCATGCCTGTTAATCTCCTTCAGTCACATTTTGGTAAGAAGCTAATACACATTCAGAAAGTGCCATAGATGGTTGAGAAGAAAGAAGAAGAGTTTGCTTTTCAGTTTCAGTGATGCAAGCTGATGGAGGGGGGCCTCAGAATAAAAACAATCTCTATTACAGAGCTTTGTCTTGTGTCCCAACACGAGCATGGTTTGCTTTGAGAAATCCACTTTGAAAAGGTAAAGTGTTTCTAATAATCCCAAAGCCAAACCAGACAATAAGCCATACCATGTTATGTGTTAAGCTGTTAGATCTGTCACCTTGGATTCCAGACTCACAGATCTAGATTGACCGCCTATGTTTCTTTCTGCCATCTTCACTGACTGTACTTCCTCTTTTTTTTTTTTTACTAGGTTTTGGTTCATGTTATATTGGGATGGCTGATCAGCTCTGCTAGAGGGAAGGTTACATAAGACTGGAGGCTAACAAGTCCATTTGGTAAGATGTAAGGCGAGCAGCTAGCACAATCCATGAATTGCACTAAGAGATTTATGCTCAAACCAGGCAGGGCAGAAATCCGATTTAATTATCACTCAGCCAGAACCAATCCAAGCTAGCAGCAACCCAAAAAGGAGAAGGAACAATGCAGCAGGAATGAAATGAAAGCCAGAAGTTGGAAAGGTGATCAGGCACGCATCTCCTTTCAGTAAAATAGCTTGGTTTTCTTATCTGTTTAGGTATCAACAGGAAACCTGTCCATTTCAGAGCCATCAAATTTACACTCACTAAACGAAAGCAAAAGAAAAATAACTTTGCAGGGATAGCTGTGGAGTTGGATGTAGTCCCCCCTGCCACCTGAGCAATGCATTTTGTGCCAGTGAAGGCAATTAATACCTAATAAGGGCACCATTCCATTTCTGTCCTTCAGAAGGCCTATCAATTGCCTTAGATTATATTACTCTTGATGTAGACTAGCCCTCCATCAAGACTGTATGTAACTTGCAATTGTGGTCAACTCATACCATACCACTCAAAAGAACTTACTTTCCAGGGTCCACATGCTGTACAGAAATCTATTTATAGAGAACGCTTTAAAGTCACTCCTTAAGTTTCAAGACATTTCAGTCCACGGCTATTTGAAAAAAATATTTATTCTAACCAAAGAAGGCAGGCAGACATCAAAATAAGTATAACTGAGCTATTTCAGCATTAAAATGAGAAAAATCTATCAAAGGAATGTAGATTTGAGAAATATAGAAAATTTGTTTTCCTTTTTCAAGACAGAGCCATAAATAAAAATACCACTAGAAAGGTTCTGTTAGCTCTTTCAGCACTACTATATTTCAGTAGTAGGCCATGTTTCAAAACACCACTTTGCTGTCCACTGTAGTAGCACAAACATGGATCCATACAGGATGTCCATGTTTTAGAACAAGTAAGAAGATACAAGTTCATTTTAATGTAATTAACAGAAGACAGCTGCTAAGACTCCCAACAGTAACTGGCTTTTCCAGAGTTTGGTTGGTTTTTTTTTTTAATCAGTTCTCGTGGCTGGTGAGGTAGCAATGGTCAAATTGAGCAGCACTTCAATTTGGGTTTTTTTCCTTCCTGCACTAGCACGTTAGCTGGTGGGACAGGACCCCCATATTCTCTTCTGAGATTTCATCAAGGAATGGGAACAAAGTGAGTGCCTCTGCCCTGATGCCTCAGCTCTGGCTCCTAGGTTTTGGCAATTCATTTGCCTGAGGGTGGGGAGAGGGAGCTGTGCTTCATGAACTTCAAGATGTTGGCCGCCACAAGCCAAGAGGCATTCAGCTCTGCAGAAATCATCTACACACTTCTGCTCACTGCAGTTTTCTGGGTAATCCCCCCACATGCACAACTTGAGCACTAAATTCACACATCCCAAACAAGAAGGCCAGGTCTAAATATGATTCAAGTGCATAGAAATCTCATATCCATATTTGGAAATATTACTTTCAAAGGTCTCATGCTATTTCAGAAAAAGCTAAGTGAACCAATATCAAGAAATATGTCTCAAGAAACACATAACTGTTTTAATAGTATTTGCAACCCCATATCTTCATCTAAATCTCTCACCTACCACAATACTCTCTTGTATTCTCTATGTAATCACAGGTAACTGGTAAGCAATACCACACTTAAACTTATGCTATGATTTATACATAAAGCAGAGTAAAACCCTTTCTTCCATAAATGGCCAATTTCACTGCCTACTTTCAGCTCAGCGATTCTTCACTATAAAAGGGCAAGTCTTCAATTTAAGAATTTATTAGCTTTTGCAAAGGAATGATTAAAAAAAGGTTTATTTTCAAAGTTTATGCTGTATGAACATATGACACAAACGAAAAAGGTCCTTTTATGCTAGTTGCCAGTCACTGCAAATTTCTCTCATGTCACACACTTCTCATGACAGAATCTGATATGAGCCACTTAATTCAAACATAGAAATCAAACACAGAAGGAATTACTGTCTTTATTCAAGACAACTTAGATAAATAATGCAAAACTACCATCACACCGTTATATTTTGTTATACCTTGCCATGCACAGCTTCTCGTGTGAAGTCTCTCCCAGCTCTACATCTTTCTGCAAGTCTAAAGAACAAATCTTCTGTCCCTAAAACGGTAACATGACAATTTGGAGAAGGAGACAGCTTCTCAAGGTGAAAATGCCATCATAGAGCAGTGTGACAACATCCCTTGGTTTAAGCTTCTGGGAGCTGTCATATTATAGAAGCATACCATGGTAAAAATGACAGACAAGATCTTCCTTTTCAGAGCCCAAACCTATACACAAATTACTGGAATAAAAATGCAATAAAGTATAAAATCATGAGAATATCCCCATTTTCAGGGGTCCATAGCAGTCTGGGGTCAGAGGAGGTGAGAGCCCAAAACCTACTTAATCTCTTCCATCTGCTGTTGGGTGGATGGCCACTTCATCTGTAGACAGGCTTCCCTATTTGCCAAATGGTGTATCACTTCTCATCCCAAGAAAGACTGTCTGATGCCAACAGGTGCTATAAAGGGTTGGATATATTTTTCCAAGTTTTAAAAAGCAAGCTTGTTCCATATGACTTCTTCACCCCAAATCTCTGTTAAAGATGGCTGCTTTTCTGCATATTGGCACTGTACTGAATTACTATTTCTGAAGCTTATACCATTATATTACACATATTAGAATAGCATAATGAATAATTCACTCACCTAAATTTTACAGTAATGTGCTAATACTGGTATATAGAACTATAAAGTATCTCTGAACATTTTCAGGTATTGCTGAAAGGTTCTTCTGGAACCAAGCTCCTTCACATTTATTCCTCTAGGCTTCAAACATCTGTACATAGGCATTTTGATTTATAGTTCCAAATATGCACATTTCACTCAGTTTCGGTTCACTTAAGGAGAAGGATTTTTTCTCAGTCTAAGAAAGATCCCATGTATCCAGCTGGATAGAGATGAAGCTACTCCTTGGCAGCCATCTTAGGGCTTTATTAAAGACAGATGTAAGAAAACAAAGTAATTCTGCTTAAAAAGAACATTGTGAATGTTTGGAAAACTAACATAAACCCCCTTTAACCTGCTTCCATTAGGTTTTCAGGTGTGGGACTGATGCATCATGGTAGCAGCATTTTCACAGTCTGCTCAAACTAGTCTGTCTTCTACAGTTTCAGAAGCCTTGGTAAGTAAATGAAGCAGACAAATCAGCAGCACAAGTGTGGCTGTAGTAAATAACAGCAGGGGAATGAAGAATGTCCAAGTAGGCCTCAGTTCTTAGCACCTGCAATGAGGAGCAAGTGGCTACAAAGGGCCTACAAGCAGCACTGCAGGCCCAAAAACAGATTGAATTTGTGAACCTCTCTTAGTATACACTGACTTTTTTAATGTACATTTTGATGTAACTATTTTTTAATCAGGAGTTGATAAAGGACATGCACATCTTGATGCAGGGACTTCTGCTTCCATGCAGTTTATATCAATAGCAAATACATAAGAATGAGGCTTTTGAAAAAACTCTCCTTTGAGGGTCTGTTGAGAAGGTTCAAAACTTATTTCTTTGTCATTGAGTAGAAAATAAATTTATCTTTAAAAGTTTTTTAAATTAATTTTTAAAATAAGCATAATTTCAATGTAAAAAGTTCAAATAACTGTTACAGAGGATTAAACAAATAGTAACAAAAATTTTATTTTAGATGTGTGTCAAAAAATGTTAAAGATCCTAGCCTGAGAAATAAGTGAGGTTAAAATAACTGAATAATAATGGCATTATAACCATATGATACTCAATATGAAATTAGCTCAGTTTCTGTGAGCTCTGTGAACTATATACAAACTGTATTTGTAAATGGACAGATTTATATTTTGTAAATTGTCAGAAATATTTTTGTCAATTTTACCATATCCGCAAAGCATCTGGAATTTTCTTTCAAGCATTAGCTCTACTATTTATTACAAAAATAATCTAAGCTTTAATTTTTAATCCTCATTTTAGCAAGAAATTCCTCAAAGAGTCCTAAATATAGCTCACATTTTTTTTGTCTCATGATTTCTTGCAATATCATTTGTTTAAAATGCTTAAGACTGGGAACAAAGCATGTTTGCAAGGAAAGGTATGTGAATTATTCATTTTTTTAAAAGTCAACTTATTTTAGTCACTCATACCTTTTAGCGTGTTATTCAGATACATTCAAGAAATATGTGTTCTTTAGTTGATTTTAAATACATGTGATTTTCCTTAGCATGTTTTGTTCTGAGAAGTTAGCCTCGTGTTCAGGAGTCAAGACATCTTGCATAATTTTAAATAAACCCAATAAAGGACTATACCACAAGGCCACAGGGAAGACAGAAGAGTTGTGGATGGAAATTAAGGTAACAGTCTCTGGTAACTGCTATGTCAGGAGGGTAGAGATGGGATTCTGTCAAAATCTGTACAGGTAAAGAAGCACTCGCAGCAATGTTTCTATTTCAAATCTACATGGAGAATCCAAAATTGTCCTAAAAAATTAAACTAACTTTAAAATGAAAAAGCTGAGAACAATTCTGTTGTCTACAGGCCAGCTACAGTACATTATCAGTGCAAGTTGATCTATGCTATTAGCTCTCCATCTATTGAGCTGTTGGAGTGTTTTGACATAAATTCCTTTGCTCATTTGCACTTAACTAATATTTTTTTTGCTCTGAGTGGCTTTCCAGCTGGAGCACTATAACAATCATTTTATTTTAATGATGTTATTTATAGCATAGACTAAATCCACAAATGAAAACATGGAAATTTGAAACTGGATGCCTGTTTTACGTAGATATTTTTTACCAATTTCTTTCGTATCTTAGCCTTATTTTTAGTGAGTGGAAAATAACTAATTCCTATCAGGCTAAATTAAAGTAAGAGCAGTTCTAAAACTTTTTCAGAGCAGTGTGGTGATACTGTCTGCTATACCAATTAATTCAGATACAAATCAATGTACGATCTCAGCATTGCTGAAGAGATTGGAGTTTCCTCTATTTTTATAAATTCCAAATTTTATTTTGATAAGTTACATTTTCATTATTCAGTTAAGTGCTCTCGAGAGATTTTTATTACGATATTTTCCTCAAAGATTACAGATAACAGTCAAGAACTCAGTCTTTACAAAATGTTATAATCATTAAGAAAAAAAATTTGCATTTTCTCTCAAAGAACTATAAAGTCAGGCTTAGGCATGTTATAGAAAAGTTAGTCTGCAATAACTGTCCATAATTCAGGAATTTAAACTTAGTAGTAGTCTATTTCGGAGAGTTAAATTTAACTGGGATTTTTGATCACATCTCTAGCATTTGTACAACTTTCAGTCAAAAACAAAAAAAAGAGACAGAAAGACTTCTGTCTTTCTGCCCTATGAATGAAGCTGTATCAAAGAATACTGAACCACAGGCCCTGAAGCCAGTTGGCTTTGTTCAACCTCACATTCCACAATTTGTTTTCAAAATTCAAGTTTTTCACATTCAGACAACTGTCTGACATCTACAGTTACTCTAATATGATCCTAAGTTACGAGGAATATGCTTATACGAGCAAGCAGCAGCTGGAAATCATTGGTATCAATGCTATACAGGACAGTTATGAGTAGCTGCAAGCTAGGAGCCAGAGGAAAGAAGTATTACAGTTGTACAGGGTCACCTGGCTATATAGGTTGATGAACTCTCTTCTCAAATGAGCATCATCCTCTTCAGGCTGTTTTAATTACTTTAAAATATTGTTTAGAAGGTTGTTGAATGCATACTCTTTACTCACTCTTTGATAAGATACTAGCATAAATTTGGTACAATAGATACATGGTGTTTAGTATTCCTGTCCATCTAAATCATTCTAAGAGGTAATTCTACTTTAAATGCAAAAAAGAGAAAAAGTAAGCAAAACACTTTTTTTTTTTTTTTTTAACTGGGAAGCTACAGGACTTTGCATCTCAGCTGTAAATAACTATTCAGCATCAATGGGTGACAGTGTACAGCATACTTGGGAATCTGCTAATATATTCTCTATATAACTATATTTGCTATTACATTCCATGGACAAGGGACATAAGCATTTTTAAATAGCTCTCTCATTCTAGGCTTTAATTCTTTCCTACAGCAGTGTTTTAGATCCCAAAAATATTAAGGCATTAGGGAACCAATCTGCTTATTACAAACACAGTTGCCAAGAAAAGCTCATGTGTAGAATCTGAAAGTGGAAGGTGCTGAGGAAAGTTAAAACACAGATTCAGACTAAGACCACTAGCCTGAACATGAGCTACTGAAGTGTAAGGAATTATTGTCATTGGGAAAAAAAAAAAAGGTTACTATGTTGGTCCTTGTGCTTTTATTAATCATAAAATCATTGAAACGTTGTGTCTGACAAATGGAAGACATCTTTGCAGCCTCCGGGATTAGCAGTCATTTTAGGATGCCACTGATTATTTGCGAGGTCAATCTGAGTAAATAGTAAAGACTGAAACTGCTTTTATGTCCAATGGACTCTGCAAGAGAAGGGGAAAGGACGCAAGGGCAACCCTTTTCCTCCAGAACATTTCTAAAGAACGGATGTCTCTTATCTGCTTCTACAGTGCTTACTGGAGCATGGCAGATCACTCCTTCCCACTGTCTTTCCTCTGGTTTTACCATGTTCCTCGCTGGAGGAATATCCAGTAAATTATCCTAGTGTGCAGGGTAGCATGAACTGTCACACAGAGGAGGCAGACGTCCTCAGTTCTAGCCAAGAAACCAAAGCAACCTATATACAGGCTCAGTATGGTCCATATTGCTGCTTAGCTCTTTATAACCATGACAGAGCACCTCAGCTCCAAGCTGTCCTGTACATGATCATCATGGGAAGTGCCCTGTTCCTCTTTTCCTGGCACCAGTTAGCATGATCTTCCTGATTCCTCTGCACTGACATGAAGCAAAAGATGCCACAACAGAAGGTGGAGGCACAGAGAGGAGATTCATTTCTACACTTGAGAGAAAGGATAGAAAACTAGATAAAAGGAGATAAAAGGATATATAGGAAATACATCCTCATGCTCAAAAAAAGCAAGAATATGCTGGCACAAGACCAGCCTTCACCTTCTTTTTCATGGGGTCCTTGCAAAACAAAAAGTACTCCCCATCCATAGCTGCAAGTCAGATAATGTCCCATTACACATTACAGATGCCATCCTGGACTAAAACAGCATTATCAAAACACCAAAAGAAAACAGCAAACAACAAAAGCTCTCTCAGATGTTTTACAAGCAGCTCCAGCACTGGAGCTCTGCATCTGTTTGGACATAAGCCTGGCTTGCCCCCAGTGCTTGGTGTCACTGAGGCAGTGGCACAGTCAAATGCACACAAAGGCAAGACATCCAATGAAATTTAACATCCAAGTGTATACACACACACAAAAGAATGGGACATAAAAATTATTAAACTTGTTTAAAAAATAATCACATTGAGTTGTCTAGAGTTTCTGTCTAGACCAGAGAGAAAACAGTTTGGTTACTCAGCAACATAACTTTTATTTTTATTTTATTTGAACAGATCTGAAATTAGAGGCAGTAATCCATGCCTCTATAACTGTTTATATTGTTACAACTATATAAACTGCATTGATATGCTGGACCTAGCCTCTGGGCATGTTTTCTGTGACAAACAGTGATAATAAACCACAGTCTTCTGTTCTTCACTGTCACCTTCTGCTGTAGATCACGATTTGGTTCATAAACTAACTTTCATAAATCACCCTCCCCCTTCACTTACAGTGCCCCTTCACTTTTATGAAACACAGCTGTGAAGGGCTTCAGTAACCAAGAAATTCCCAGTCTGCCAGTCTCAGGCATTTTCCTGTCTACTGTAATGCTTCCAACATTAGAGTGGTAGTGTGTGAAACAAGGCTGCCTGAAGAGTAAAACTGCCACTATCTATTGCCATGGGAGACCTGAAAATAAGAATGTAGTTAAGAGTTCAAGATCCATGCACTCAGCCCAGCTGGATAACATACAAGCATCTTACAACTTTGTCTCATTAAATGAGTTCAGGGAAAGGGCATTGCTAAAAATGAAGAACAAATGTCTTGATTTAGAGACCTACCCAGCATTTGTTGCAGTACATTAAACAGTAACAGAAAGGGATTTTTAATTCAGCCTCTTTCTCCTGCTAAGGAGGAACTCAGAAAGGACTCAGAGTAAGTAATCTTGTGCTGTCTTCTACTGAAAGCCCATAGCAGTAGCAGGTAATGATGGCAGTATGGTGATGTACAAAATAGCGCTCTCAAATCAATATCCTCAATCCTTTTCTTTCCTTTCTGATCACTGCCTGTCCAGCAGCCAGCTGTGGACAGCCCAGGGATGCTCTCAATGACAACTGCTTGCCCAATCGACTTGATGTCACCCAGTGTAGGGGAGTTGAATTTGTGTCTATAAGCAACAGGGTAGAAAATCAGAGACTAAATATTCATATTTTCACAGCAGGAACATGCTGATAATACAAATCAGAGTACTGATTTTACCAGTTTACCAGTAGTAATGAAATGGTTCATAGCAATCATACTGGTTGTTGAATAAAGGCTTTTTTTTCTTCAGAAAAGCTCTGTATCAGGGCAATTGCTTCTGAATTGCTACTCCAGTATCTCCAAAGATGCCTAAGCAACTTCCCACTCCATGTTTGATACCTCTGCTGCTGCAGAATACCACACAGCATAGAGCACACCCCCAGATACCACTGAGATGGATATGAAGCACTGCTTATTGCATCTGCCATGGTGGAACTGGGTCAGAATGCCCACAGTTGATTCAAAATTAGTTGCTTTGGAAGGGGCAGCAGCTCATTTCTCTTAGGCACAGCATTAGTTAACTTTATGCAGACAATCAGAAAAAGACTCACAGGATTACAAGGATCATGTATCCATGGTGATTTTAATAAGAAATCTTACTTGCTGTGGAACAGATAGAATCAAGAAAAAGAATCAGGCTTCACGGATTATTTATTTTAGTTCATCTTCTAGGAAGTAGGATGTTATTGGTTTGATTTGAAGCCAAAAAATTTTAAGCCTGGATCAAGTTCTTGAGATTCAAATTCAACTACATTTTGCTCTCAGAAACCAGGACACTGTGGCTGCCTTTATCCTGCATATAACATTTCTTTTTGGAAAATTTCTTATATTAAGCCAAGTTTTGACAGTCATACTGTGAACATTAATTTCATCAGCATAAGTATCTTATTTCAACTGCCCTGTTTCTTTTCCTGTAGCTTTCTGAAAGAGCAATACTTATGGTATTTCTGTTCCTCCCCCAACGGCCCCAATGATTAATAGTGCTCAAGTAGCATAATACATATACTTAATTTGCCAATTCTTCAGCCAGGAAAGGGCAAGAAAGTTGCAGCATATGTCAGAATGATGTGCAGAAAGGAGCACTAAACAATTGCAAGTTTCATTTATATCTATATTTATATTACATTACTTTAAAGACTTTGCCTTTAAAAAAAAATAAATGTAAATGTCCTATAAATATAAATGTCCTATAAACATATATGCATATATACATGTGTGTATATATATACATATATATAGGTTTTACTGTGAGCACTCCTGTCTACAAAGCTGCTTCTTGGATTAGCTGCTTAAAGCCCTTTATGCCTTGCAGCTGATTGCTACATTTTTTGAAACACAGTAAGTTTATTGTTGCTATTTATTTTAATAAACTATTCTACCCTGTATTTTTAAATCGCTCACCACCACCATATTTCCTAAGATCCAGGATAAACAGAGCATTTGGGCTCGCCCACCTGATTCTGTGACTAAGATGCTTAGGACAAGTGTGTCCTAAGCAGTGAAGCTCTTTGTGATGCTAGGAAGGCTATTCCATGCCCATTTGGTTTCCTCCCTTGAGCACAGCTACATTTTACTCAGTGCCCTTGTTCAGTCAAGGAGGAAGAAACCCCAAGAAAACAATGTCAAAAAAAGTGGAACTTCATATAAAGAGCTGTAAGAATATGGAGAAAAGAGACCTATTTGCCTTGAGACTGACTCCATAGGAGGGAGATATCACTGTTAAAGAGTTTTAGGCTTTAACAAGCTAAGAACAGAATGGAAATGATGTTAAGACTTCTGAAAAGGACTCTGACAAATGGCAAACCATTTCAAAAGCAGTGAAATGTCTGCATTCCTTTTTGCAAGGTCCAATAGTTCTGTTCCCATAGCTACTGTATGTTGAGATGAATGATGTAGCTACAGCAACAGAGAGACAACATCCATGTTCACTGTAAAATTCCTAAATCATTACTTAATCCTTCTTTCACCTCCTTCCAAACTCCTAAAAGAGGAAAAATATAGGGTTAGCTTGTTCTCTGAATGAATTAAAATTTAGATAAAATGAATGAAATTAAAAGACCCACTGCAGACAACTGGAGCTATAAATTGCTTCCCTGGCTCAAGCTGCCTCATCACAATTCTCCTCTCCACACTGACTGGGGCCATTGCTTGGAAAAGAGAGCTGGCATTGTGTTTCTGGATCAGTGATAGTTGGGAGTCTGCAGCTCCTCCAGACCCCACCAGGGAGCCAGTCCTTCCATCAGGTTTCTTATCTCCCACCACCCACCATTTCTACCTACCTCACTACTGTTTGGAAAAAGTACTCAGAAAATCTGCACATTTTCATGGCTTTTTTTTTTTTCTTTTTTGGTGTCTACTTAACAGTGCCAGTGCCCTACATACTTAAAGGGGAAATATTGCATCAAGCATGGAAAGTGTTGTTTAAAGCAGATTCTTTTAATCTTCAACATGTTGTTTGCCATGTGATCGCCAAGGGGATAACGTTTGGCAAGCCAATGGCATGTTTTATTACATGGACATACAGCTAAATAGAATTAAGTCTCACCAAAAAAAACCATGAGTCTCACTTAGGGGAATTTATACCAGGTCTTTAAGACAGCACAAGTCTTGATTTCCTAGGAGCTCTACA
The DNA here is from genome assembly GCA_024611195.1 of Ceyx melanurus. Classification (NCBI taxonomy): domain Eukaryota; kingdom Metazoa; phylum Chordata; class Aves; order Coraciiformes; family Alcedinidae; genus Ceyx; species Ceyx melanurus. The sequence continues at coordinate 23,910 of JANHGL010003775.1, read as the reverse complement.
TAGAAATATGCCTTATCATTGCAGAATACCATCAAAAATCAGCCCCCTGAGCTCTACTTATTTTTGCTTCAATGTCCTGTATAAAAAAACTTTTTTTTTCAAAGATACAGAATCTTCCTCAAATGGTCATCTTTGCTAGAACTATAGAAGGATTAAGCAACACTTAAATCCTGCTGTTGCATAAATTAATCTGTAACCATTGATTAGAAAAGCACTGAAGCAGTTTTATGCTAAAAACTCAACCCTACAATATTCTTAATTTAAAAATCCCAAAGTCAGTGATGAGAAATAATCTCACAAGAGTCCAGAGTGCTGTAGAATCTCAGTGTAAATAGTTAACATTTTAATAACAAGATGTTTATGCAAGCTCATAAATCCATGGGTGGCAGAACTACCCAATGTCTACACTGACATGGCTAATTTTGGTTTGCGTGGACAGAAGGAAGGCTCAAGTAAATACTGAGGAGAATTTTTTTTCCAGACCCCATCTTTCTGTCAGATCAGGATTGCTAAGGGTTGCAGAGACAATCAGTTAATTTTGGGATATTTTTTTCCTGTCTGAGAAAGGTACAGTTACTCCTTCAGCAAATGTCATTAGGCAAATTTTCCATTAAAGTGAAAAAAAGAATACAAACACAGCCCAAGTTCCACCTTTTTTCAGAGGAGAAGTTAACCACTCAGGTTCTGAGAAATTACGATTTTACAGATGAGGTTGGGCTTTTTTTTTTTTTCCCTTTCATGGCATGATGACATATCTTTCCCACTCCCCAGGGCACAGCTTCTGAAAGAGGAAAGTTTCACAACATAAACATACCACACACCAGACTGGGACAACAGAAACTGGGCAGGAAGTGAAACTACTGTCAGTTCAAAAGTTTTCAAATATAGAGCTGAATCTAGACACAAGCTAGCTGCAAAGTGGAAGAAAAGTAAAGATCATGTTCATGTTATGTAGTTAGACAGAAAAATGCATAGTAAAGAATTTATGGGATTTTAATCTGGCCCTTTCTAATTAAAATCACTTGATGGTTGAGATTTCATGTGTATTAAGTTTTTAAAGCGAATTTATTTTTTGTTTTAAATCTAAAAAAAAAATGTATCTGGTAGATCAGCAGGTCATGATTAAGCCTGGTGGTGTAATACCTTTGAAGTATTGCAGCAGAAGTCATTTAAACACCTAAAGCTAGCTATCAGGTTGCACTGCAAGAGTCCTCACTATCTATACATTTGAGGTGATTCCAGGCAATTCTTAAAGAATTAACAGGCTGCTCAAAACAAATCCTCTGCACAAGCAGCCACACAGGCACCCTCGGAACTTCAGTGAGAGCCAAGGAAAGATTGGTAAAGGCTGAACAGAAATGTCTGTCATCATCCTGCAAGTAACAAACAGTTCTGAGTCTAAAGTGTAAAAAGAGAGGAGATCATTAATATTATGTGTTTCAACATATGAGCTTCCACCTGCATAGCAAGGTAGTGTGAAACTACAAGCCTAAGTGAGAAGAAAAGATTCAGAGGGCACTGCATGTACTCCTTTACTTCCAGACCTAAACACAAGCTGGTTCACACCTCAGTTTTGCCATCTGATTCCATGAGAATGGATGAGAATAGATGACCTGTGGGAGCAGGACCACCTCTTCTTCAAACTGTGTCCATTTAGTGAAATCAACAACTAAGCATTACAATAAATTGGCCCTACCTCATCTTGATTTAGCCTGCTCTATTGGCTTGAAAAGATTTGAAACCAAGTGGCCCCGTATGACAGAAAGATTCCAGAGAAAGCTAAAGTTCCTTCCTGCACTGTGGCAAAGGGAAAAGGTAGGAATGCTGAATGAATTTGGCCATTTCCATATTGGAGATGAACCCTGGAAAAGAGAAGTACAAAGCTGGAAAAAACAATTTGCTGTGGGTTTGCCCCAGGCAAGCTCAGAGAAGGGAGTGCCATCATTACTTCTTTCTGAAGGAGAGATGGAAATCACCTTGCTGAATTGGATTCCAATGCCAGAAAAGTAGTAAAAAGGCAAAAAAAAAAAGGCAGTAACTAAAAAACTGTGAGTATCCTCAAAACTCAACACTTCTAAAATATTAATTTTGTCAAATATAAAGTATAACTAGAAAAAGAAATCTTCAAAGTTCAAGAGAACTTAAAATGAATAGTCTTACTGTAGAGCCACCAGTCTGAATATTAAAAAGCTATGGTGTTTACTCCACTGTACACAATAAAAATACCAGATCCAGTACTGCATTTCCTCCATTCTTCATTAAATGTATTCCTGAAATTTTACACTCTGATCCCTGGCATAATTTGAAGCAGTCCTCCCACCCACCTGAATCACACGTTCTGGTGTATTCAGCATTAGCAGTGATTTCTTCCAGTAATGCAACTGCAGCAACAAGAGACTCAACACAGCAATCTGACAGAAGCAAAGTAACGCCTCCCAGATAGAGCCAATCTTATTAACTTCCATCTTGAACTTGGAAGAAAAGCAGTAACTTATTCTAGCCCACCTGCACTAGAGGAAAGAAGGTGTTTTCCATGCAAGAACATCAATGCCATGGCATTTTTTGAGACTTTTTTTCAAGCAAGCAACTGTCATCCTCCAATCACTGTGTCAAAAATTAAGCTTACAGAGATGGTTAATGAAGATTCAAGTCTAAATAGCAGCATGTGGCCTCTACCCATTAACTAGCACTCAGACAAAGAATTAGTCTTACCCAGTACTCTGGTAAGGATCTGCAAATGAGAGGGAGCATGGAAGATCATCCCAGAGACACTCATGACAGTAGCTGCCACATAACTTTAAAAGAAGTTTGGAATTTTAAGTGATACAGCTTTATTTTGTCTTCAATAAAGACAGATAAAAATAAACCAAATAAAAAAATACAACAACAAAACCACCACCAAGCAAACAAACAAGCAACTACTACAGCAACGTGGACAATAGTTAACCAGTGTTATTTTGGATGAATCAGCCATGACAAAAAAAGAACTTTATTCAGACAGCTGCACTGTTTTTGTTTGCTTGTGTGCACTGACAGATTAGAATACGAAGTTCCTGAAGAATCAGATGGGTGCAAATAGAAGCTGTTTACAGTGAGTGCTCTGAAGTGACTGCAGCAAAACTCATGATTACTCACCATTGACAGTGGCAGCATCCAGGAATGGAAAGGAAAAGAATGAGGAGTTCCTGATATTTCTAAGAATGCATCCCAAAAGACAAGATGCCAAAGTGATAGCTGAAAATGTTCATTTAAGACTGAAAAATGCCCTAAGAAATGACAGTCGGAAAAGATGTTTACATATCTAGAATCTGACAGGAGATGACTGGTCTACATTTTCTGTTTTCAACTGTTTTTGCAAGGTAAAAACCTCAGAGCTTCATGCAGCAGAGCAAGATTGAACAAATTCAGATCTCTCCACAGGCCTGTGAAATAAATGATTGTTATCAAAGTTCTTCCCATTTCACACACTTCAGTTAGTCACTACTTCCAACAGACCAAGTACATAGGAAATATTCTCAGTATTTACAGCAGTTTGCCAGTTAAAATCCATTCTTTCCTCCAGCAAAAGGGGCAATCCAGAGAGTGTGAATTCTGCTTTGAGGTACTTGTTTGCAAAACACTGAACTGTCTGGGGCAGGGGTATGAACAACCTCAGAGGATTTCTAACCCATGAGAGAATATCAATTCAGTGCAACTGAAGAAGTGGCTGATGGTCAATGAACAAATGGAGATCCTTGCTCAGGGATGTGCTGCACTTCTGGCATTTAGTGTGTGCCTACTGGGCTCCATTCATTCCTAAAGCTTTTGATGGAAAAACTGATAAATAAAATTTAGGACATGCAAGCAAGAATTTAATAAACCCAAAGTAAGGAAGGACCGGTATTTTGCGAGATACTACAAGTACACAAAAGACTCACTGCTAGCTGGTAGACTGTGGGTCAGATCACCTACCAGAAAACTCTCCAGTGCCCTAAATTTTGGCAAATTTTGCTGTATCTATTGGAATTATATTTCCCATGAGCCCTGGCAGCACCAGGCAGGCTCTAACCCAGGCAGAAGCAATCTCAGGGAGAGGGGATGAAGGACAACTGAGCACACAGAGGAGCCAATGGCCATGCAGGGGCCTGGGATTATCTCACACCACATGGGAGCACAAGAAGTAGAACTGGGGTGGGAACTGACTGCAGAAGAAAAGACCTGCAATCCAGAGACAGAAAGGATTTGAGAGAAGGATGAGGAAACTGCATGAGGGATTCCTAATGGCAGAGATGTCTGTGCTAATTATTAACCAGAGAAGGCTCTGTGCATTAAATCAACATCTCTGAAAGAGGCTGTTGCTGTGACAAGGGATAGGACAATTGTGCCAGACTGCAAGGGTGACATATCCAGAGTAGGAATACACAAGTTCCAGACAGGAGGAGATCACCCTATTGAAGACTGGAAGTGATTACATGCTGGGTTGAAAGCCCCTGGCTGGAAATGTTCATTGCTACTTTATTTTGGAGTTTTTGGGGTAGAGGGGTTCAAGGGATGGAACACAGAAGAGGAAAGAGGCGGCAAGGAAATCTTAATTCAAACAATCAGATTTTGGTCTTTATTCTTATCTCCATAGCAAGAAAGAGCAAGTGTCTGCACCTGCATGCTGCCTCCCAAAGGGCTGACAAAGACTGGGTCAAGTTCAGGAGGGCTGGGAGGCATCTAGATTAAGTCTGGCACTGAAGAGGAGTTAAAATCAAGGAGTCATGTACAATTAAGCTTCTCTCTACCAAGCCTTCCTCATATATGTTTTTTCCTTTCCCATTATCTGAACTAATGAATTGTCCATCATTTTGGTCCAGCTCCAAAGCAGTTGCACAAAAGGAACAAAGGTGAAGCAATCTGCAGTACTGAAAAAAGCACACATTTTGGCAGACAGCAATGGATTAAATACAAGACACAGGGTTCATCTGTTTTTTCATTCATTCTAGTATTTAATTCTATTAAGGTTATTTTTAAATACAGAGGTCTCACTCACTACTGCAGTGAGATATTTTTTGAAGTTATTCCAGAATATTTTTACTGTGCCTTTTTTTTTTTCACTTTAATGGGAAAGACTCAAAAAAAAAAAAAAAAAAAAGTCTTAACTTTAAAAAAATGCATCAATTATTTTATATCCTCAAAGACTTGGCAAGCAGGCAGATTTGGCAAGCAGAGTCATGTCCAGGCAGCAGCTTTTAAGTTTATAGACATGAAGGCCAGTGACATAAGGCACATACATTCTGTATCATAGCTGCCTGCTACTGAATTTCCACAGTGGGTCAATGACTTGATTGCATAAACACTGGAAATAAGATACCAACTCCTCCCCAACACAGGCAATAATAAAGTCTTGTTGGGTATGAAAAATCAGGAAATGGCAAAAGACAAGCTAGGAAGGTTCTATGGCTAAAAAGAGAGCACAGACCTGAGTCTGAGGTACAGGCTCCAGTAAATTTGGCTTAAATCAATCTTCAATACCTCCAGCTTTTTGAAATACCATGTACAGCTTCACTGAATACATGCTGTATTAGGATTCTGGCCAAAGAGGAAAGGCAGTACCTTAGAGAACCTGTTTCCAACTCACACTTCTCATCTTGACTTTGATTCAAAGAAATTCTCATATTATTTTCATATCTTTCTTACCTGAAGTATGATAACTGCATCCAAATATGGTCAGATGATTATCTTCAGAGGATAATTAGGAGCACTGAGGAACCTGACTTTCTCCACCAATGGTAGATGTCAACGCTACTAATTTAGGCACCCAAGTTTGTTTCTTAAACTACTCAGTGAGAATTGCAACAGTACATTTTCAGTTTTTATCGAACTTATGGAACAGAGCAAACTATTTTACCTAACAATAAATAATGTGTTTCTGAGACTATGAGCCTTTTGTTGTAAGGTCCTTCACATACGATGAACTAAGGCTTCAAACACCTTGTAGCCCAGGCATGTAATTCTAGTAAAATTCAAATAGCTACTAACAACAGCCATATTACAATCTCCTACTAAGACCTGGGTCACACTGAAGGGATAAAAGGTGCAGGAATAAGGGAGGAGTTGAAGCTTTTTCTGTACCAGATGAGTATCTTAAATCAGCTGGTTTGAAATAATTTATTGCTTGACGTAGGAATTTAATAAAAAAAAATCATGGTTTCATTTATGTCTAGGTAATTAAAATTCTAGATGTCAGTATCTAAGACATAACCTTTTTCCTGGAAGCACAGCCAAGGAATTTCAAATTGCCACCACACTTTGTCCAAGTTAATCCTTATATAGTACCTGTGAGATACCCTCTGAAGTTCTGCAGTGCTCCATGATTGTTGAGGCAGCAGCTGGTTGAAAAAACATACTCTGATCTTCACTTTAATGTGATCTGCACAATGTCCTTCTTTTGGCTACTTTATATGTTGTTTTGTGCAAACAATTGCACCACTTGTCTGGGAATAGAAATATTCTGTATAGTGAGAAAATGTCTCTTTGAAGATGAAGTGAGGAAGTTCTTTGTGAAGCAGTGCAAGTTATGCGTACGGTTAAAATGGAAAACACTGTTCCAAAAGAAAGATGAACCAGTCTCAAAATACTCCATTTTCCATGTATTTCCATTCCATTTCTATTCCACTTTCTCGCCTTCCAAAACTGCATGTATTTTAGGCATGGGAAAATGAAACCCATGTAAAATTGAGAAACTGTAAGCCCCTGGAAACAGGCGTTAAATTGTCCCATCAGTCATGCTTGCAGCGGCATTCATCTTGGAGATCTTGCTCTTAGCTTAAACAGACACCAGTGACTGATTTGACTTTGATACTTAGATTTCTTTTTTTACCTCACTTATACTTTACTTCATACCAGAAATATCTGATCAAAATTTGTACTTGTTAGCTAGGACAATGCACACAAGCTAGCTGTGGAGGCCAACAATACCCCTGAAGCAATGCTTCCCCACTAGACTGAGGAAATAGCAGAGCAACCCAAATGAACTCAGAATTTCAAGGGAGCACTATATCCCTCTAATTGGGTGGACACATCAATCTTTGTTAGAGCACCTCAGTGATTCATTTGTTGTTTATTGAGGCATGTCCTGGAAGAGTCCACTGGCATGCCTTCAAGGGTCACAGAGGAGCCTCTTCCACTGAAATTAAAAATCTAGTTGTCTTTAGCAACTTTTTAATAAACAGGATTTCCATTTGACCCACATTAGAAGCTTGCTTTGTTGAGATTAAGAAAGAAATGTTTGTCCTTGGGAAAAAAAAAAAAGCACACGAGGCTGTTAATATTCAGATTAGATTTCTGCAGTGATTAGGTATTATTAGCACTTGAGTTTCAGCTCAAAATTAATAGTTTCTTCCTCATCTTAAAAAATTCTTATCCAAGAGTCACCTTTCCTCCTCTTGAGGCAGCAGCCTTATAGGCACAATGGATTTTCAATCAGCCCTGCATTAGGGGAGAGGCTGGAGTGTTCCAACACCTCATCAGGCACAGGTTCATCCAAGCCCACTTGCAGTGCAGATGAGTGCTGCCTGCTAAAACGTTAGAAGCTTGTAGCCCTGTGGCTACCCCAGAGTGCAGTGAAGGCTAATCACTATTTATATATTCACACTGCTGCTTGCATGTTTTCTGCAGGTTGCTGAGCTCCATGTTGCCATGCAAATCCAGCACAAGCCTTGAGCTAACTCAAAAGTGGCATCATGGAGCCACTGCAGCTACACCAGCAATGTAGATGTGCCCTAAAAATCACAGACAGAAGAAGAAGGAAGCAGCTTTCAATCCAGCAGCACAGTTGTACAGCTTGCCTGGTGGGGACAGCAGGTAGAACCCCTCACCTCACCCATGCTGGTGGCTTCACCATCAAGAAGGCACATGGTGTCATCATGGGGTCATCAAGGCTGAAAGCCTTAGGAGATCACAACTCCCTTCCAAATCACAAAGTGTTGGGTTTTTTTCAGCCTGCTCTTGATGGCTATTAGCATTTATTTCAGGGATTATATGCTCAGCCATATACCTAAATTACATCTCATATTTTAGAAGCTTAAATCCTTTGTCCAATGTGAGTTTGTTTGACAGAAGCAAAATCACTAGAAAACAGGAGTCAGTATCCTGTTCCCTGTATCAAGGGAACACTAGCTTGCTATAAATGCCATTTATGGTGACTCCTCTGTGCTGAAGGAATGAACTGGACCCATTACATTTGTATGATGGATTCAGCCTCTCTAGTGCCATTAATCTGTAGAAGTGTGCAGTGGGATCCCCATCAGTACTATCATCTCTCGCACTGCCATTTTTAATTGCTCAGTTATTTAAGGTTGATATTAAGAGGGACTGTTAGATTTTACAAGCATTTCCAAAGAGCTATGTGCATAAAAAGTTCTACCATGAAAGATAAAACCTATGTATTTAACCATCATTTTAAAAATGTTATTTTTATGTGATTTAATTCAATTGAAAGGAATAGAAGAAGGATACTTAGCTGCAGGCATGTGACACTGAAACTAGCACAGAAACAGTTGGAAGGCAGAACCATGGGGCACAGAGCAGTGTAACATACTGGCGTCCACATGAGTGGAAGCAGTATGGCAAAATACATGTGAAATCCTACAAGAGGTGGTTAACATTCTCAGAAGGATAAAATTAGCTCCTCATGAACATGGCTATGGTGGTGCTGGGAACAGAGTTAACTCCCACACTTCTAAAGCTACCAAGGGCGCTAGGCATATTCCCACTTGCAGAAAATTGTGGATCTGTAGCTATAGATCTGATGGATTAGGACTGGGCCAACTGTTCTCTTCCAGATAAAACCAGAAAACAAATTTACTTGCAGTTGGTTTTTCAAAAATCCCACCAGTAGTCCTTCCTTTTTATTGTGTTGCCTCAGGACATGGTAGAAAAGACTTCTCAGGGAGTTTTTGGGAGGCAAGAAGTACCCAATGAGCTATTGTATGAAAAGACAGGAAGATATATGTATTCACCTCATAAAATACAGCTTTACACAAGAACAGTGCACTTACCTCAAGGTCCTGACAAATTAATGTTTGGCTAACAGTCCTAACTTGACCTCCCATGAGCAAATGGTACCATTTTCCCTGCAGCCAACTGGCTGCCACAATAGACATAAATACAAAACCTTGTGCAAAATAAAGCTCAGGTTTATAGCCACCTCATAAGGACAGAGAGACAAGTACACATTCATAAATTATGCGGAGCAACTATCTCTAGGATAAAACATTTCATAAATGTGCTAACTTCCTGTTTACAATAGAAAAGATTTTAATATCCAGCACCACTGTAGCAATTTGTTATGTGCAACACAATGCAAATTGATTGCTGCTTTACTGATCTAATTCTGTCCCAGAATATAACCTGTAGGCTCAACAAGCTGTTTTGTAGTGGGAATCAGGAATTACAGATAAAACAGTCAAGCTAAAACATTCTTTATCTTTTGAAGCAAACTATGACTGACTCGTACACTAACAGAAAAAAAAAAAAAAGTAACAATTCCTTTGAAAAGATTATAAATATGTATTAGGAATGAAAATGTAGTCCCCTTGATGAAAACTACTGGAAATCCCCCCAACTCCCCCACAGTCAGCATTAAACAAACATGAAGAAATACATAAACGCATGAACCCAAGTTTCCAGTCCAGCCTAATGGTTTTATCATAAGAATCTACTCTTTATTTTTAATATTCAAATCAAAAGACAACATTAAAGTAAGAATTTCAGTGAGCCTTCTGCAGCACTCCTGCAGTGCCAGGATCACAGTATCACTTGAGGGGTCTGGTTCCTGCCCCAGGCAGAAGTGTCAGATGCTTCCAGGCAACCCTTTACTCACCATATCACTTTACTCACACCTGAGCTTTGCACAGCAGCCTTCATTCAGGTGTAAACAAAAAATCCTACCATAAACATATGGGTTACTGCTTGCTCTTATGGGAATGTGAGCAACTTGAAAAGAAAAAAAGAGAAGGAAGCAGAAGATTTGTGTCATTCTTCATTTACTCTAAATAGATACGGATGTAGGATGGTCATTAGAGGTCATAGTCTGAGTGTGATGATGTCACTTCTGATGTCCCACACTGGAATTCCCTTGTCAGCTCAGACATACAGTGGTCTCTGGGAAGATGTAGCTCTTTGGCACTGAGGTAATTCACTCACTAGATTTTAAGCCAAAGATCATTTTATTGGAAGATTTCACAATTGGCTTCAATCTGCAAAAGTTTGTGCATTTTTGGTTTTCAATTCCATAATGTGGGATTTCCATGTTCTTGTCATAAAATGGATAGTCTTAAACATGTGGCTTTAGATGAAAAACACGCTCAGAGGAATAACATTTAAAAATCATTAAAATATTGAAATGAAGGTGTAGAAGTGATACAGCTAAGCCAAATTAAAAAGCTTGCTGTTTCAAGAGGGATGGGCCCACTGCCCACTCCCCTTCCCCTGCAGCTGGTCTGGCTCTTAGCTGAGCCCTGGGTGAGGTGATTCAGCTCACTGAGCTGGGAGAAAAGGAACCCAGCCAGAAAAAAAACAAAGCAAACAGGAGAGAGCAAGAAGCCAGCCCACCCTAAGGAGCTGCTGGTTCAGTTCAGTTGGCCTACCTTCACCCTTGAGGTGGAAGTACTGAACAGCACAGATGGGATTAGTTCTCATGCATCTGAACATAAATTTCACATTTTCATGCTATGTAATTTGCCTTTAACATAAAGTAGCAGCATCAGCTCCACAGTTAAGATTAGTGCCAGGCAATTAATTGGCAGTCTTGAACTTCTTCCCAGAAACTCCTACAAATAAAACACTGCAAAACAGCAGAAGGGATAGATATTTAATTTATGAATCCCAATAAAGACACTGGCTATATACTAGAGCTACATGGTAAAGAGCTGTCCAGTCCCAAAAGACTAAAAGATTGGTATTTAGAGCATTTTTACAAGAGCTTTGTCAATCAGACAAACAAAAAATTAGCCACAGGTTTAAACCCTTTCCTTAGTCACTTTATCTAAAATAGACCATGTTACAACACTTTTCTGTCCAGTTCAGACCTGAACCTCAGCTTTCAACACCTTGGTGAGTGTTCTGACCAGAGATGTTCTCTTGCCAATTGACAGTTTATATAGCAGGAGGAGTTTATATAGGAGTAGCCAACTCCATCAGTAGAGGAGGGAACTGATCCAACCAAAACTGGACAACAGTCTGCTGAATATGCTACTCACTTGCTTTGCAGAAAACATGTCTAGTCCCACATCTGGAATCAGCAAAAATCTGAATCTTGGCTGTCTATATGGGTTTTTATGCATTAAATGATTAGTTAGCTCAAAGGAGGCAAGTCTGTCCTTTTTTTCAGATAGAAATCAAAACCTCTATGATTATTCCTACCGAATTCCTACATTCAAACATTCCTCAGAAGAGAACATTGAAGATTCCCAGCCATCCTCATTGTCATGGCCAAACCTCAAACCTTTTTATGATGATCTTTTTAACAATGAAAGGAAAATAAAAACTATAAAGTCAGAAGTACTCCTCACTTGACTAAAAACTGTTGATTATTGAAATGATTTATTTAAACTTTCCTGCTATCAGTATTTCACTTCCCATTTGTTGAAAAGGATGTGGTACTATACAAGAAGATACAAAATGCATGAAGACATATTCAATTTTAAATAATTCACACTGTGTTTTTTTAAGCAACAGGTTTTCTTATTGCTGCACATCCTCAGGGTGCTTTACCAATAGGCATGTGATATATACTATTCTTTATCAACACTCATTAGTCCATATGCTTTGTAGCCTATTGGAAGCTTTATATATTAACCTCGAAACTATTTTATTAAATATGGAAATGTTTTTGCTATCCTACTGATGCAGACAGTAGTCTTGAAGCATACTCTAATCCTGAAATCCAAACTTGAGGGTTGATTTTCAAGTTTATGTTTATTTTCATTGGCCCATCTCTTCGGTGGAAAAGGTTTAACAGAAGCACAGTAATTATGCCAGCCAAAGTTTTCACATGCCAGATATTTCTCTGTGACAAACCAGCCCAGCTTTGGAGTTTAAACATCAGCATGTACACACCTGAAGATAAAGTATTTCCTAGGACACATCAACCTTTGAATGAAGTTCCAGCATGGCCATTTTTAGCACTTCATCTTGCCTATCTATGGCTGGTGCCTCAGAGCTCTGTAAGGCAGCTGAGGAGACAGGTTTGGCTGCACCACCTATGAACAGCTTTTACCAAAACCAGATTCACCACCAAAACATGGCCAAAGCCAGCTCTGATGCAGGGTGTTCACTCATACCCAGGACAAGCAGTGACAGCCCCACATCCACCCTAACCCAGCACCCTCAGTTCAAGAGCTCTCATGCAGAGATCTGCAGGGAAGCCATAGAGCACTGCCCAGAGATGCACTTGTATATGCTACTGCACATTGGTGCGCTCTGGCATAGCCTAGTGTGTTTAGGACACACTCCCTTCCCTCACTGCCATAATTACACACTGCTGTTTCTCATGTATATGCCAACGTACTGGAAAAAAAATGAAATCTCTGCTCTACAGACTATTCTGCAGCCCTTTGTGACTATATAAGCTTAATATTAATAAATCCTAATTCCAGGGATTTTGTCTCTGACCAAAATAATCCTAAATTAAGGCATATTTTTTTCTCATCTATCTACTCAATGTAAAAACTGCACTGCTGCATACACCTTCTACAGAGTAAAAAAATAATCCTTCCACCTCTTCAGGCAGTAGGAAACTCAGCCTCAACATCAATACTATCCAAATTAACTCATCGCTGTATTCTTAAAAGAACCCAGAAGGAAGACAGGAAGAAAAGCAAGCAGATGACAGAACACTGGGATTTAATGCTTTTGCAAATGCTTATCCATTACCATTGCAAGCACGATCACTGTTACACCCCATAAGAGCAACAGACCCAGTCAGTGCTATCCACCGAGCCATTCAAATCACCACGGAATTCTAGCAGCTCACAGCTCTGCCTTTATTAATACAATCAGACTCAAAGCAAATATTGATAACATAAACTGAACCAGAATCAAGCCCCAAAATCTAGTTCTGCTCCTCGAGGATGACTCCCTATTGAGAGGGTCACTTCAATCGATGCCAATACACTGGTGTGCACAACTTGATACCTAGACTCCAATGAGCAATTAGCAGCTAACAAAGGTGAGCACTTCCCCATCTTTAACAACAGTGAGATATGGGCAGCTGGCCAAGAACCTGGTTCATTACACAGATACCTACAAAGCCTGCAAGTGCTCATTAAGAGCACACCACTGTTTTCCAGTACAGAGAAATTACATCAATCTCAGGTTGCCCTCAGGTACACAAAGGTTGACTGATTTCAAACACACACTCCAGAGCAGCAGCAGCACAGACAGCCTCTGGTATGGAACCAGGAACTTCAAAGGCTGCTGCCCACTTGCACAAAAAAGGTAGACTGCACAAAGATATTTGTTCAACTAAACATGAAGTCTATTAAAAACCATTTATGAATAGGCACCAAGGATTTCTTTGGAAAGAAGCTTAATTTGTATCTATCTTAACCTTCAAAGCTATTGTTACTATGTCTCTGAGCAACCATGTATTGAGAACATGTTGTGTAGCCTTTGTTAGGCAGTTTTTCTCCACTCATCTGAGGAACACCCCAGCAAACATCTCTGCAGCCTACAGATTAAGTAACAAAAAACAATCCCAGAGTCATACTAATCAGTACTACACAGCTGTCATTCAATGCAGTCACAAACTGGTTTACAGAGTGCCATTTTCAAACCTATCCCCATGACTACGTATGACTGTGTTGATGTAAAATGTAGAAATTGAAGAGCCACAATCATTTTTATAAGCTTTACTCCCCTTCAGCTCCAAATGGAAGAATGGCCCCAAAGTTACAGTACATTTCAGGAATTCTGTCAAAAGTGCCATCAGGAATCTCTGTTTTAAAAAGCTCTGCTGTTTAGCATCGGTAAATTAAATCTCTTTTTGCCAGCTCTAAGAAAGCCTTATTTGTATATTTCTTTCCAGCATATACCATGTCTGTAAAGCATACTACTAGCAGAGGATTTATCTTTTGATCTCTAATTTAAACAGAGCTCAGACATACTGCCAATAAATTAGTACTTTTGGGAATGATTTTGTTTCAACCAAACTAGTTTTTCCGCACTAAAGAACAAGCTCAGTTCAAAGGTCCCCCATATGCCTGGTCCCACAAACCATAAGGCTGGAAGGGACCTCAAGAAAAGTCCAAATACTCCACCTTCTTGACCCAAGGCAGGATGAGTTATATTTAAGTAATCCCTCACTGGTCCTAACACTTTTGAAATTAACCATTCTTTTTTACACTGTGCATAACCAATGTGTTCATTTTTCCCTCTCACAGGTCCTGTTTGATCACTCTCACTGTTTACATACGTATCCACTTGATTGGTATCTCTTCTTTATGTGCCATATGACCCAGGCAGGACATATTTTTTAAATGTTCAATGCATAGAAACTTCTGAGATATTGATTTTAGGACAGTTAAAAGGCTCTGGTAGCGAACAGCACAACCAGGAATGGACCTCTGTTAGTCTTGTTGTCCCTTTCTGGTCAAGAAAATCTTTCTGGTAATTCTGATTCTGTATGGCTACCACATATAGTCTATCAGAAATGCCTCCATGGACAAAGAATTTTTACTATGATTTATTCATTTCAAATGATTCATATTATTTTAACTCAGGTTCCTGACCATCTTCCATCTGTTACAGAGCAAAGGGCAAATATTTCCCACATACAGTCTGAAGTTTTGTTTATCTACTCAAACAGCATAAATCCCATCACAGTTACTTGCTAGTCCATAGTGGAGGACACAGAAGGGTGCCTCCTTGTTTCCATGAAAGGCTTTAATGGATTCTGTTATGAAGTGTATTGTTAACACAGAAAGATGAATGTGAATTAAGATCAAGTCAGTATTTTTTATTTCAGATGAAAAGCAGCTGGGAGGTATTCCCGGCTGTGGCTCTGTAACTTTGAAATGCAGTCTCTTAAGAACTGGGAGCAGATTTAACCATGAACAGCTAAATGTGCCTAGATATGTGAAGTTATATTTAACTATCTCCCTAGATAATTAGATGAGGGAACCAGAATCATATGGCTAGATTAATTATGATAAAACAGGGCATTTGTAGTAATTAAGTTAGCTATTTGGTCTCCTTCCCAGATCAGGGAGTCAACAAACACTGTTAGCACAGTGGCACTTCAGACCATGGATGTTCCATAAATGCAGTCCCACCAAAGCTGCTGTGCTTGCAAGACAGCACAGAAGGCTCTGGAGAACAGCCTCAATTTGTTTGTTTGCTCTAAGAAGACTGAGTGGCCAGAGGAGCTCTTTCCCTGGCGAAGTCCCTGAGACTGCTCTCACGAGAGGAGGTTTCTAGAGACAGAAGAGGGAGCCAGGTGGGAGATTCAAGACAGAACATGTAGCCTAGAAACAAAAATGCTGTAAAAATGCTGCAAGGAGCATGTAGCAGATGAAGAGTCAGACCCCAAAGGTGCTGGAATGAAAGTTTGGGACCAGGGAGGACTGGGGAAATTTGCTGCAATGCAGAAAACCACTGCATCCTTGAAACCAACTTTTTCAGTATTTGAAACTTACTGATGGGAAGAGATCAGGCTGTCAATAGACCTTTCACCTATTATCGTGATTCACTGCTTGAAGTGTTCTCTATTTAAGGAGCCAGTTACCTGAGACGGCAAGTTGTAGTTCTCATTAAAATAATTTCCTTTGAGCTTTTATAATCTTCTTTGTGATCTAAATCAATCCATTTCTCTGACCTTCCTACGTGGGGACCCTCCACAGCAACCAAAGGCTATTTTGTGTCCTTACTCTAGCCAGAAACTCGAATTTGAGATAAAACTGCATATATATTTGTCATCGTGAACTCATTTGGCCTGAACAGGGCACTCATCTTGACAATATTCATAATGAATTTGCACAGCAATCATGTTGTCTCCATCATTTATAGATGTTGTGCTTTATCTGGACACAATGAAAATGTCAAGGAATTAGAAGTGGATCCAAAGAAGGGTTTCTCTATGAAAGCAACTCAGGCCCCTATGACTGTGACAGCTCATGGCCTTTATGCAATATGCAGCCCAGCAAAGCCACAGCTTGACAGACAAGCTTTGTCTATTACAATAGCAAATGTTTCCCTTAAAACTGTGTTTTGGAAGGTTTTGCAACTCACTAATGTGGTTTAATCTTGCAGCAATTTGTTTAACGTCCTACAGGAATCAAACAAATGTAGTTCTTCTCAAAAATAAGGCTGACAGTGCAAGCTATCACTTACATGGCTTCAGTTGTCTTATTCTTTTTAATTTGTTTAGTCAAGTGCCATTTTTGCTTAAAACTAAAATACTATTTAAAAAGGAAAAAAGTCTATTCCCTTTCAGTCAGCAGGAGAAAATAATATTTCTTAAGTGATAAGAGGGTAAAAGCATTGAATGCTTTTGGCTGGCAGAACTCCAAGCTGACCATATTGTTACAGGATTTGCATAAAACTTTTAAGATCAAGTTCTCATGCTGATATAATCTCACTTTTGCGAAGTTCTAGATTTGGGAGCCATATCCATGTGATCAGTCTAGAGTTTAAGAGTTTAGAATTCAAGTTTTGCAATAGGTGGTTCTATTCTTCTAACCCTGCTTAGTGTTCCACAGGAATGACAATACACACCTCAGCCTATCACACAGATCTTACTGTGTTCTGAATACCTGCTAATGCACATACTACATCTTAATGTAAGGTTAAAAAGGTGTTCTTGAGTTTGCAGCTGCAAATACAGACTTCTAGAGAAGATACCTAAGGGGAATGGCAACATAACCAGCTGTGATCATTTAACTGAAGATAAGTGATTAAAGGCACATGGCAAGAAAGAATATAGTCAGAATTAGATAAAACAAGTAGGTCCTAGCTTGAAGACAACACTTTTTTATTTACTGTGATACATCTGTAAATACGTGCAGCGATAATAAAGTATATCCCAACATACTAGAATACAAAGCTTATAGCCAGAAGTGTACTGAATTGCTTCTTGAATAAGGAGCAAACATGCCAAAGAACTCTGGTTTTGCAGCAGAAAGAAAGAAAAAGCTGCTGAGCTAAGTATTTCTGTTATCAGATTGTAAAGTTGCTGCCATGGTTTCACAGCAAACTCCTGTATAGACATTTTTTCTAAAAACAAATCTGTCAGTGTAGAACTTCCTTCCCTCCTTATCACCTGTGTTGTAGACAGTAAGGGACTTTGATGTTCAGTCTCTTGCCTCACATGGTCAATAGCTGTGGGAAAGCATGCAAAACCAGTTCATTTCCCTCAATACCATTCTCTATGTATTGAGTCCAAGAGGTGGCAAGTATTTAAATAAAAGAAACCCCACAATATTTATACAGCTTCAAGCAAGAAGGATCTATTATATTTGTCACTTGCTGAGTGATATGTTTGCTTTTCTCCATAATGCCTTGGTGACAGCATCCTTTCAAGGGCAGTTTACATACACACCATTAGGTGGTTTGCAGTATAGTTTGAACTCTTGGTAACAGAAGGTACCTCATCACCGAAGGCCACTCTCAAGACACTGATTGTACCATTGTGGGTTGCCAATACAGTCCATTGTTCAGTCAGGACTGAGACACCATGAGGAATGCCACGTTGCTCTTGCTATCACCATCAATAATTTGGTCACAAAACTGTCAGACACTGACTTCCCCACAGAAGAAGGTGACAGATGGAACTTTCAGTGAACCTAATAATTGTTCTAGTGCTCATAAAAAAACTACTGTAGTATTAGTTTTCTTGAGCTCTGTTGAAGCTTTTGTTCAATATTCCATGCACAAGAAAAGGGTGTATGAGGGTGAGCTATCCTATTTCACAGCACGTGGCAGCTCTTACTTAGCTTGGTTCTAAAACTATTTCTCATTAAGGCAATGTCATTGTTTTAAGGCAACTGGATGTAAAGCGTGGCCCACAATGCAAAGAGCTGAATAGTTCTCTAAATACCACTTAGGGAAACTAGCACTGAGAAAAAAATTCAAATGTACAATACTGGTTGATGGCCACAAACAGCTTAAAAGGGGTTGTGCTGGTACCTCTGCACTGTGGAATAGTTTTCTTTAAGGTAAAGATTTCTGAGGGTAGAAAATGAGAAAAGACAACAACATACAGGAATGGATAAAGCCTCTTTACCACAAATCTTCCCCCTGAATGATACTCAGATCCACTAGAAAAAAAACAAAACCTGTCTGCATGCACAACTTGTCACTCATCTTGAACTCTCACAATCTACATGCAGCTTTCTGGAGGCACGAGGATGCTCTTCACTATGAATGTTGGGAGTTATGCAGAGCACGTATGCACTGCAAACAGGGAAATTGTTCCCACATTTCCATGCTTGTTTTAGTCTGATAATTTAGGCACCTGAACCTGAGTGCTCAGAATAGCCTCATAGCCTATAATTTTCTACAGTGGCCTCACATGCCCCTAGCAAAAGCTCCTTGTGAGTCAAAGTTACAAACCAGCAGTACACTCTACCTAAGTGAAGTACGGAATGGTAAAACCTGGAAAATCTAGCCGGATTTTCATTTCTACACTGGTGAGCTGTTGGCTCCCTTGCTTCACGTGGCTTGTAGATCTGAAAAGGAAAGCAAGTGTCAATGGGCAGTTTTCACCCATTTGTCAGTGAGAGCAGCTATTCCCAGTGCAGGCTGTACAATCCCTAGTGCTGAGTTTGCACACAGGGCTGAGCAATGCTGCTGGAAGCGAACAAGCCCCACTCTCTCAGCCCATCTGGTTCAGAAAGCTGTTGGTGGGAGCAGCTAACAAATCTTTCCCATTTGCTTCTGCAGTGACAGCAAGAAATTCTGAAAAGCTGTTTTCACCACCTCAGAGCTCACTGAATTTGCTTCCTCCCACCTCCTAGGCACCATTAGTAGCAGAAGTCAATCATGCACTTACCAGGGCTGGCTAAAAGACAAGCAACAAGAAACTTTGTGTGTGAATGGTGAGTGCCAAAACCATCTGAGCATCACTTCCAGTCATGACAGGTTTCACTCCAACCTTTTACAGACTCCCATACCATCTCTAGTCTGGTTTTGTTTTTTTCTCCCAGAATTGTGTGCTTCACTGCTTTGAAGAAGGACGATGACAGAAGCTGATGGGACACTTCTCAGGCTGCAATCTAGTTTGGTCAAACAGATGTACTAAAGTGTTCCTCACAGTTTTACTCTCACATGTTGACCGTATGCTTGCAACTGGGTTTTCACTGCTTTCTTCATCCCAATTTGAGCTTGTTTTCTGTGTGCTTTGCTAAGGTAGAGATGTGTATTGGTTCTAGCATCGTTGATCCATTCTTTGTTTTATCCATTTCTGCTTCATTTCTTCTACATAGTTCAGTAATCATTGTAACTTCGTCTAGCAGATGCACATCTACAGCGTATTGCTATGTGACTTCATCCTATAACTGTCCATAACATCAAGCTGTAATTTGAATACAAGCCCCACCTTCGCCAACCAATCACGCAAGGAAAACAATAATAGCAGAAAATAAACTCACAAACAAAAGCCAGGCCCTTTTGGCAGGGGTTGTGCTCTATATCCTATCAACTATTGACACAGGAGATGGACAGCAGCCCCGATGTTATTACTTGCAGAGAAGTGGCTTCCATTTGTCATGTGAAGTCATGATGGCAGAGATTTCTGCCATTATAATTAATTAAATGGGAGGCTTTGCCATTAGTTACCAGGCTTTTGCCTGGAGAAAAAGGTTGTGCTTCAACATAACATTTGCATTCTCTTCATGCCAGTGATTGGTACTATAACCACCATCATGACATCATTAGCAAGCAACCATTAACATACCTTTATAAGTAGCAAAAGGTAGGTGTTTGAGGCCTAATCTTGTTACACATTCAGTGTTGGATCCTTTGTAAGGACAGCCTCTAATCAAAATGAAGCTCCTATAGTTTACATTAAGCACTAAGTGCATGCTGCTCTGAACAACTGCTACAGCAGTGTACATAAAATTCATCTTTTGAAAAGACACTGAAATTCCTCCAGGGTTAAAAAAAATAATAAAAACCATATTTTTAAAAATCCCTTGATCAGCAGATCATAATCATATATGGCACTACTCAGCAGGCTAAAATCTAAACTATGCAACAGATGACTAAAAAGCATGTGGCTTTCCCAACACTACAGCACTGCTGAGATACTTGGCAGCCCATACCACACCAAGTCAGATCAACTCTACAGCCTACTTAATTTCTCTTCTGCATAACACAATACCAAACACATCAAAAGAGATCAGCCTCTGATTTATATCCTAAGACAGAAGGTTTTCATTAATGAAACTGTTTCCCCAGAGTTAAATTCCACTAACCATACTTAAGAGGGAATTACTACACATCTTGCTCCCAGGCAAAGCCTGACCATTCCACATGTGTTACAAATCAGGATCCCTTTACATTTACTGGTGTGCTGAACAAAGTCAAAGGATTTTATTTTCAGATTCTGGCAAGTCAGGACTCTTTCATGTTTGAGGAATCGTGTTGCTATCAATAAGTTTCTATTTTAAACTTATGAATTTTTATATCAAACAACTGATAGCTATATTTTTAAACTAGCCATATTTCTCCAACTTTAAATAAGTTTAGCTGGCATCACACTTCTAAGACAGCTGGGAGATGCAAGATGCTGTAGAGAAGACTCTCAAGTTCCTTCCATTCTGCATGAGGTGTTTCCCCCCTTCTTCCCTCTGCATGTCTAAATCTTGAAAGCATTTGCCACTAATGCATGAAACCCCTACTATGCTGAATATGGTTTATATTTTCAAGCCTCTAATGTTTTCAGGAATTTCTTTGATTTCTCTAATTGTTACCTCATTCTTGTCATTCCTGCTTGACACAGAAGAAGCAACCCAAGCCTCTTCTAGGTTTTCTTTAATTATGAAGCTGTCTCAATGCATCAGGATAGTAACTCAAAATGGGCTGCCTTCACTACCCTCATAGGAAAGAAGGTAGGGCCTCAAATGTTGATTGATAGTTCTTCAATTTATCTGAATAGCATCCATTTTTCTTACTTGAAAACCTCAGATTTTAGCCACTAAATTTCCAGTGCACCCAAGGACACTACATTTACACCTACAGACCTAAATCAAGGCATGGGATTTGAGCTTCAATGTGTCCATTCAAGTGTAACACTCTCTTCTTGAGCACAGAGACAAAAAGAAAAGGAAATAAATAAATATTAAATCCCTGTTTGCAAAATTAGTGCAAAATCAGCTTTCAGTGGCAAGTTTGTAAAGAAAGCTCAGTGGTAGCTGAATGTCTGAAAAAGTAGTTACACAGAAGTCTTCAAGATTTCATGGAAGGCCTGTTTCTGCCCTGCAGCCAGCTAGTGTCCCTCAGTGTATGCTATTCAGGCATGACTGGATATCTGCCCAAGGGAAGAATTTAGCACTGTTCAGAGGGAAGCTGTCCTGTACACAGGAGCCTCTGCTGAAGGACTTCATGGGGCAAAGCTACCTGTGGAACACAGCACAGACACAAGAAAATATCACTTTGAAAATATCATTTATTCCAGAGACTTCACAGTGAAAGACCAAAGAATGCAAATACTTAAAAACTAAAAACGGTTCTGAAATGATGGAGTGTGCACACTATAATCTCAGGGAAAAGGTATGCTCCAGAGGTATGCCACTTGCTGGAATAAATCTTTTATCACCCAGTTGCTTCACTGGGTTTTGCATTTTAAACACAAAGCAGCATGGAAGGGGGGAGGAGGTACCTGATCATCGCTTCATGCAATAACCAGAACAGCAATTTTACCAGTTTTACCTTTTAATGCTGATTTTATTTTAACTGGATATGCTATATTCCTATCAACAGAAAAAAAACCCTGCTGCATGATTGCTTTTTGGCAGCTACGCACAATGTCCCTGAATTACACAATCAGCTATTTCATACATGAAGCATATGAAAACAGACAGAGCCACCATAAATTTCCCAGTACTTTGGGTTGATTCTGTCCACAGACCAGAGCTGGTGCTCTCCAGTGAAACTAAAACAACCAGACAAAAAGAAAAATATTCACTGCATACAATCCAGTAGGCAGGAAGACCACAAAGCAAAGCTTCTCATATGAAGGTCTGTGAGACGAGTGGAGACAGCAAGTGCAAAAACCTTTGGGCATACCCTTACTTCTTCCCTCCTACACCTAAAGCTTGGAGGGTCTTCCCAAAATTCCCAGAAATTGGATTGTGCCAGTCAAGATAACTTCACTGGAGACAGCAGTAGCAGCAGATGCTGTATCTTCTCCTGGTGTGGCACTCCCACCCTACCCTCCTACTGCTCCAGTGCTTGTTTAATGGGGAACAGCTACACTGGAAAAAAAAACAACAAACCCTTGGTGTTTGAAGTCTAGCCACAAGTCTAGGTGGTGTCTGGCGAGCATCTGGCAAGCAGAGAGGGGACATTAAGATGGATTTTAGAGGTCTGATGGCAGTGCTCTTTCAGAAGAGATTTTAACTGAAAATATCAAATAATCACCATGTGAGGGGCCCCGAGGTCCACACTCTCCAGCCAGTGTTCATGACACCAGAGGGGAAGCAAAACCCACCGCCATCCTCTGCTGAGAAGCCCCTTTAGCAATACTCTCTTGTCGTCTTTCACCCCAGCAGTTTCTGTTCAGAAACTAACATGCATTAGCTTACAAAATCATCCATTTCCAACTGCCCTAACCATGCTCACCCTACAGAGAAACGCGTATCCTAATTTTGGACAAGAGCATCTGCTGGGAAGAAAAAGGGGCGGAGGAGGAACCAGCATCGAGATGCAACAATTCGAACAAAAGATATTTCAAGATGTCGCACTAACGCACGCACAGACACACAGAGAAGAAAATCTTCCCGGAGAAAGATCGCTTCCCTACGCCGGGGGGAGATGCTTTAGGGGGCCCCCCGGAACATGCAGAGCACCCGTGTCCCCTCGGACGGAGCCCGGCAGCGAGCACGTCCCCGTGGCGTGGCTGCCTCCTCGATGAGCACGTTCCTTACACCCACTTCTCCCTCTTGGACCAAACGGGCTCACAAACGGACCTGCCGTACCCGCGCTGCTGCAGACACCACCCCCAACTCCCCTTTTTCAGTGCCGTTTAACGGGTGCGGGGGCAGCCCTGGGGGCACCCGCAAACACAGTCGCCTTCCGCCGACCGAAATCTGCTGCAAGCAGGGAGGGGGCCGGTCTCGGCGAAGAGTGCGGGGTGGATACGGACGACAACGAGTCTGTGGTGCCGTCGCGCAGGGTACCACAAGCTAAAGCGAATCCGGGCGTAGTGCGGGATAAAAGGGTACCGGCGTGCCGCTGGGACGCCCCGCTTTACCTCCCTGGGGTCTGGAAAGGGAGGTTGGGGCGACCCCGGGGTCGTAGCGCAGCGCGGCTCCTTTGTTCCACCGCCAGCCCCATCCCCGCCTCCGCGCATGCGCTGGGCAGAGACAAAGGCGCGGGCAGGGGTTGCGGGGCTTCATCCATCGTCGTGTATGTGTGTCGTCGTCGTCGTCCCGGCAGCCGAGCCCCCAGCGGGCTCTCACCTGGCGTGGCGAGAGGGTGGGTGCGGGGGTACCGTGTGCGTGTTCCCCCTCCCTTCCCTTGCGTGAGCCGCCACGCCCAATTGAGGCGCGGAGAAAGTGCATTACGAGGAGCCGCGTTTGAAATCCACGCGTGTGCGTGGCGACAAGCGACACAGCGAGGCGGGTGGGGAAGAGAAAGAAAAACGTTTGCGGGGGCAGGCCTGATTGCCTGGGGGGGGGGGGGGGGAAAAGGGGACCAGGTGAAGGAAAGGGGGGGCGGGAGAGG
>JANHGL010003774.1:23173-38522 GCA_024611195.1 Ceyx melanurus | reverse complement strand
TCCACCTGAAACCCCAGGACTTACATTAAGATATACCACCAAAGCTAACCAATATTTAAAGCAGAACATCAATGAATGAATGTTTTGGTGTAAGTGTTCCCAGCCCATTACACCGGACTCCATTGGGTTAATGTGCATTTAAAGCATTTTATAAAACCCTGCTCCGTGGCTCTGCTGTTCCTACTTTATCAGCCGGGCATTAGCAAACCCAAGAAGTATCTGTGTTACACACTGTTGTTTAGATTAATTTAGTGCTGGTGAGTGGTGTCAGGCTGACAGCAGCGGGGACGAGAGACTATTCATCACCTGGACTGTTACGACACAGCAGCTCCCTCTTCCCACAGCCACTGCCTGGAGGCACCACATCAAGCAACAAGAGCGTAACTCAGCCCCGTGTCCATCCAGCCCATGGCTCCTCGGCAAGGGATACTGGCCTGGACTGCAATTAAACTCCTCCTGATGCAGATGGAAGCTGAAAAAAAACCTCAAAATGACCACTGTAAAGTCCTGCAGGCTGGAGAGGTGGTGTTAACTCTGAAGTGGAAGTCGCCGTAATCTACAGCACCTTCTGCACATTGATATGTGCAATCCATGCTGGTGGGGGTCCAGTCCTAGGAATAGGAATTATTTAAGTTATTCTCTGGCATTATTTCGTAACAAAAAAAAAAAAAAAAAAAAAAAAAAAAAGTGGAAAATCTGTGTTTCAGATGACTGCTTTCCATAACACCTTTTGTCTAGGTGAAGAAGTTGTAGAGAACCTGTGAGATTTTGGGATCAGGTCTCTTCCTTCTCTCCTCATCCAGTCATTTTCGCCTAAATGACTCTCCAAAGCAATGAAAGCATCTAGCACAAATAGAAATCCTGTTGTTTGGTGCACACCCATATGATTGTATTTGAAAATGTAATTATAAGTACCACATGGCAAATTAAGGAGGAAGGACTTCCATAGGCATGGAAACTTGGTCACTATACCACCAGAACATACCTTGGTCTTTTGGCCCCTTGGTTTTGACCAAGGAATTAATCCTCAGACACTTTCCAGGCATGACTTGAGATTTAGGGTGGTCATGAGATGCCTCCAAGCAAGTATTTTGGACAGGACTGCTATGGATAATAAGATCAAGAGCATGGATGCAGAACATACCATGCTAGTTAGCCACAGTGCCAGTCAGCAGCTCCAGACACTTTTAACTTAATATATATGGTTATTTATTAAACACTGGGGACTATGGATTAAGAAATATGAACATGCTGCTATGTCCACCAGACTCTGACACCTGATGTCCTGACACACTGCAGAAGAATCTGTGAACCTATTCTGGGGCAATATTTTCATTCTATTACCTAGACATAGTTATTTTTTGGGACAGGTACTGTATCTTACATGGAGTATCTGGTGCCTCTGACACAAGGGTACTCTAATCTCAGCTGGAAACTAGAAATGTTATAATAGCATAGAAGTAAATTAGCAGAATCTGTCAAAGTGTTTTTGCAAAAGCTACAGGATAAGTATAAAAATTATTGAAGATGAAATTACAAGTTTACTTCCCTGCCTTCCGATGTCATGATGAATAAAAATTCAGAGAAGACAAAGATGTAAATTTGAGCCCATTACCCTCCAGGGTCCTAGGAATCCCATGTGGCAGGGAGTCCTGGAGGAACTTTGGGTGCTGAGTCTCACCAAGGCTGATGGAACCTGGCTCTGGGACCAAGGCTCAACATGAGGATGACTGGAGCAGCAGCTCCATAAAGCATGTACAGAGAACCACCTTCTCCTCTTGTCTGTGAAAACAGTCCCCTGTACACCCCCCATCACCAGGCACACCCGAGGGGGTCCAGCTCTGCCCTGCTGTGCACAGACAGACAAAACACACCGGACTTCCCTGGCATGGCTGCACTATTGGAGCTTTTTTTTTAATGCTGCAGCTCATGTAAATAAAACCCTTTTACTGTAAATCTTAATTAAGGGAATGATTGTTTCTGGCCATCACTTGAAAGGCAAATGTTTTAATTGGTTCTGATGTTCTTTTCCTGTGAAAGTTGTTTTGTTTTTTTCTTCTCCCAGAAGCCATATATGCCAGGGATATTTCTTTCCTTTGCTGCCTGTCCTGTAAGGGTCCAGCAGTGGCGGAGAGAGGAGCTGGTTTAAGGGGCTATCGAGTGAAACGCACATGAGTTAAAGAGCAGGAGCCGTTTAAGATCCCAAAGTGTCATTAGCAGTAACATGTCACATAAAATGAGGTGCAGATTTCCATTTTCATTTGAACTTCAGGTGTTTAGTAATCCAGAAGCTTTATTTAAGGACTGACCTTTAACCTGGCCTGTCATTCCAATTGCAAGGAGTTGATGGCCACTGGGAATCAATGGGCAGCATGAAGGTCACTTCCTAGAAAAACTGTGGCTATCAATGTGTCAGTTCCAATGAAGTATTATAACAAAGCAGGCAAAGAGCCTATCTGGGTCTATGAGGCACCAGCTCGATCTCAGGCTGCCTCCCTCCCCATCTTTAGCTATTTTGTAAAGACAAATAAAAATAAGCTGCTGTTTAACGACACATGTTTCTGAAGGCAGGCAGTGTTTTCAGTTCTTTGGGTGGCACAAGGAGGGGTGGTTAGAAATTCAACACTCATCTGGATGCCAGCAGACATCCCCTTATTGCTCCACACTAAGCGCTGCAGGCAGAGCCCATGATAAGAGCTACTGGTCTAATGAGACCTGGGCAACCCCTTCAGGCATGGCCACGTAATGCCATGGACGAGCAACACTCCCTTGGTGGTATCCAGGATTCGACTCAACTCTCTGGGCAAGATCTAGATGTTCACAGTATCTCCAAGGTGGACACAAAGACCACACTTGTGCATGATAAGAGGAATGAGGAGAGTGAGAACTGTCAGGAGAATGCACATGCTCTTGAGGACAGGTCATGGGGGGTAGAGTGTTGGGGTGGTGTTCTGGCCACATGGACCTCAGCACAATTCCCTGTGCCAGAAGAGGAAAAAGCCACATCAAAGTTTTGGTCAGCCTGACCTGATAACACTGCCGTGACAAAAACATTTTCTGGAATAAGAATTTTCTTTGAAGGTTGGCTCAGAGGTTCATGTTTGTGTCCTGGATAAAATCTGCGCTGTCTGTGCAGGGAATCCTATTTGTAATCTTGCAAAAACTGGATTATTTTGACTTCTACTGTTATCTAAGAACTTCAGTCTTCTAAGTGTGGGTCCCTATAAGTCAGACCCCAGCTCCTGCTGTGTGAAATAGACGTTGGATGGCCACTATCCTGAGGGTCTGGTGCCTAGGGAAAAGTGGAACTCAAGCTACATGTCTATTGTGAATCTCATTGAAGCTGCCACCATGAGAGCTGGTAAAACAAATCCCATCCAAGGGACAAGAGAAGAGCTCACAGGATGGACTCTCTAGATTGCCCTAGGCACACACACCACCCTGCCCCATCCCTCTGGTGTGTGGAGGGGAGATGTAGCCCCTCTCCACCTGCTGACTGCTCCTGACTGGTGAAGGTTTTGACCTGTAGGGTCAAGGATGAACATCAGCCTTAGTTAAAATCTCTCCAAAGTGCTACATGTTTGTGATGGCTTTTCAGCTTGCAATTCTCTTCAGCAATCTGTCTCTGGGGGTTGGGAAATTCCCCTATAGGAAAATTCCTTCAAATGTCTTTTGAAAGACCTTTATAATCATTAATAATCACCATAATTTATTACCGACCTTTTTGTATTCTTAAAAAGTTCACAAGATCTTCCTCATTAATTTGTAATATTTTGGAGGGATAAACCCATTCCCTGGAAATCCTAAGGAATATAATTTTAATCTCATTTCCAGTCATAGGATCCAGAAAGAAAGGATCTTTATATTGTTGAGCCTAGTGTTTGTATATTAAATATCTGTTTAGGCATTTCCTGAGTATGTATTAAATATTTGTTTTTCTCACTAAGTGTGCAGACCCTCTGTGCAGAATAAGTAAGTCTGCACCCATCTGTCATATGGGTATGAAACCCTCTGTAAAAGGTCAACTTGACAGAAATTAATGAATCCCTGAACAAAACCAAAGTTTCAATTTTGAATTAAAACCCAAGAAAGATGAAAAAAAAAAAAAAAAAGAAGCAGCAGCAAAGGTTTCATTTAACAATGTGTAGATATAAATTGGAACAAGATCGGTAAAGTCTGTTAGAGCATTCCCTCTAACATAAATAAGATAACAAGAAGATAATAAACCCCTTGAAAAAGTGACAAAATACAAAATACACTAATGTCATAAAGAGGCAGGGTTGGTTCCCCAAAAATTTGGTTGATATAAGTCACAGGTGCCCAGTTTAAACACAAAAAGTGGAGTCCAAATACACATGGAGACCACTTACCTATTATTTTGGTCCTGCTCCCTCACTTTATCAGCCTCTTTCAGTCACTGAAGAAAGGTGTAGAGCTCCTTTAGGAATTTAAATAGGTGAGCCAGATTACACATGGAGATAATCTGCCAGCATTTTACTTGTAATTCACAACACTTTATTTTAAACTCCTTTATTTTTTTTACCTTATATTCCCATTCTTAGTATCCTATTATTAAAGAAAAAAATAAGTATTTATCATTCAAAGGGCTGCTCTAGAGCTTTCTACACATATCTCTCTCACTGCTAGTTATGAATGATCATATGTGGTTTCATTAAGTGGATTTTAAAATGTATTTATTCGCATTTATTCCCTTCCTCTCATTTGCAGGTTGAAATAGTGGCTACTAAACACAGGAGTGAACCTATCCTTTTTGTGCAAACAAACAGAAAACCCACAATTCCTACCCCTGGTACCAAACCCAAGCTACACTGAGATGGTGATCCCAAAATAGATTCAGACTAGCATCTCAGCTCCAGTGCATTTGTGTGGAATATATTCCATACGAGGTCCTTTGCACTTATTTAATTTGCCCTTTTTCAAGCTCCCCTCCCGTTAAGGGTCTTCACCTTAGATGTACTTTGCCTAATTTACACAGTGACGGTTCCTCCGTGCAGACAACAATAATAAACCCACTAAACTAGAGAGCAAATAAACCCTACGGGAGGGGAAAATCCTGTGTGCTGAGGATGCTGCTATGCCTAGAAATCAAGATAATTTGGGCTGGTTATTGTTGTGTCCTTTTTTGTTGTTTTTATTATTTTTATTTTATTTTTTTTTCCCGTTTGGAGGTGGAGATCCCTTTGCAAAGACCTGGAAGCAGCCTGAGTTTCCATGCAATAAAGCAGCAGTGAGAAAAGCTCAGAGTAATTAAGTGGCTGACGCACAGAAGAAGCCGTTACAAAGATTTGACTAAATTGCCCATTCATTAGTAGCGCGGCATGGAAGGAGAATTACAAATAGACAATAGAGCCTGCAGTAATTCAATCTAACCTTGTACTTACAGAAAACAATGAGATAATGAACAGAAAAATTACCAGGCACATATTGCGTTTTGTTGAAGAAGGGAAGAAGGGGGGTGTGGGGTGTGGGGGGGGTGGATCGGATTGGGATTGGGGAGGGGGTGTGGATGGAGGGGTGGAAGTGGGGGGTGCTGGCGAGAGAGTCCTGGCACATGTAACACTAATGGCATCGCTCAAGCTGAGCAAACGTTTCTCCAACACAATCATAGTTCTCAGTCTAAGGGCCTCTGGGGAGCTGAGATGAGGCTAGATCGTGAACAAAAAAATGTAATTTATAAGGCGTCTGTGGACTGGAATTTATCATCGGATCCGCTCGCCGCCGCTCAATTGATATGTAGTTGATTTCAAACAACACCCCCCAGGCGCCCACAGGGAACATTTTTTAGATTTTACGCTTGGATATATCTGTTTAACTCACCATTTACCAAAACAATGGCTGATGACAGCACAAACAAGTCACTCTGGAAAAAAAAAAAAAAAAAAAAAGAAAAATAAAATAGACACACACATGCACTCTCGCCTAGCTTGGACTAACCCCTGAGCACCAGGGCTTTCCAGGGGGTCTGGGTAGGGAGAAAGCAAAGACAGAGGCTGATCTTGGGGTGTATTTTGCAGGGGAGACACAGACTAAATGTCAACTCAGTTTTTAAGCCTATGCTAGAGCTCCCCACTGGTGTTTTTTTTGGCATTTGCCTCCCTAGGTGAGAGCTGTGTGGGGCTTGTTCTCTGGAGCAGACACTAGAGCTGGTGGCCCTGGGAGGTGAGGTTACTTTGGGGTGTAGGTTCAATACAATGGGTGGTTTGCAAAACACAGCAAAGGGTGTGCATAGTTTCTCTTGCCTCAATGACCATATATCCCACCTTCAGAGTCCTGCTTACTTCTGAGGTCCTCCTAGCAGCTGGGAGAGGAACTGGGTGCATTGACTGGGGTCACGGAGAAGAAAAGTTATCATCCCAGTATTTTGGTACCACCAGAGACTTGAAATCAGCATCCTCATTGTATGAAGGATCTCATTGCCTGAGTTAATAAAGTGCTGCTACTTCCCATCTTGCCAGAGAAGTTGTGAAATTCCCACAGATGAATTTTACTATGAATAACAATAAATCTCCCCTGACCAAGCTGGTTCATATAATAACTTTCTGTTGCATTTACTCTCCAAGGGAGGAAAAACAATGCTGACCTTAAATTATTTCTTGCAATTCTCTCTCAACATTGCTTGAAAGCCCTGCACTTGAGACCTCTGTGGTGCCAGGTGCTGCACAGGCACAGAGTTTGAAGGGGACCCAGCCCAACTTGGCACACAGGGAAACCAAAAGAAGGAGTTTTGATAAAAGTGGATTTTTTGGAGGTGTCAGTCACAAGTTATGTTGTACCCCATCACATGTTCACAACAGTAAGTCACTTTCTTCAGCATGTTCATAATCAATATTCAAAGTAAGTACCTCAGTAAGGTGAAGAACTGGTGAGAACTGGAGATGGCATTTGGCTGCTCTATTGGGATAATTACTGAGCACAGAAGAACCTTTCCATGGCCAACATGTTATTTAAATAGCTGAGGTGTTACTGCTGTTATGAGAAAGGTCCCCTACTGATCTGTCCTTGTATACTGCCAGCACAAAGTCAACTGTGGAGAGGTTTTTAGGGTTCTCTGGTGACAATTGGGACCTGATACCTAGTAAAGGATGGTGTAAGGACTGGATGTCCACCAGAGCTGAGGAGGTCAGGAGGAATCAGAGGTGATGCAAGGTAGGAAAAAGTAGGGGTGGGAGAATGTGGGACCTGGCGGGGACAGGCAGATCTACCAGCTGCCCAACACGACTCACTATAGCACGGCAGCAGATCCACCAAGCAGTGCAGCAGTGCCCAGCCTGGTCAGTCTGCCTTTAGGCATCACCCTAGTGCAGTAAAAATGAAGATCATTATTGAAAAAAGTGGCTTTTTCAAAGAGTGTAAACATTAAAGCAAAAATCCACAAGGACAGTATCTTGTCCATATACATTTATTTCCTGCTTACTGCTTTCCTTCATGATGCCAGTTGGTTTCAAGAAGGCTTTGCCATGTTCATGAGATTAGTCCTCTGCTAGGTGGAAAATTAATCTTCCTGATCCACGTAAAGGAAGGGGTCATTTTGAATCAAGAGTAAAAATCCTTTCAGAAATTCTTCCAAATCAAATGCAGGAATTGCCACATGGCTCCTTGCTACTGGTTGTAAATGACAGCAATTTCACCTAAGCACTTTCTCACCTAAGATGTTTCCTCTGCAGTCCTTTCAACACATCACAAAATATTTTCTGACATACATCAAAATCTTTCCCTCCATACTGAAAAGAGTTCAAAGGGGGAAAGCCAATGTATGCAGAGCAAGGACCCTCTAAAACGGATGGCTGTGGAGGCAATTAATATTCTCTCACTATACAGAGACAATACTCAAGACAAACAAATGATCGCACAGGATCTGAAGGATTGTGGGTAGAGCTGCATAAAATGGTTTGGAATAATCATTACCCATGGCAAAAAATATCTAACTTAATGAGCCAGACATGAGCTTTCAATAGGAAAAGAAAAAAACAAGACAAACCCAATGTTATCAGGCTTAGAAATACTGCCTTGGGTTTGCTTTGGGTTTTGTCTCCCTTTAAAATAATACTTTTGCAAATGATGTTCATTATAGGTTTTTTGTGCTCTACAAGAACGTATGCTCATATCTGGATTTGTGTCAGCATGGTCTGTCCCATGTCTTAAGCTGGAGCTTGCAGAAGTTGCTGAAGGTTGTATCATCTGAAATCATTGTGTCTGAACACCAGGGAGCTCTGGGTTGTTGTTCTCTGATAAATGTACTTGATGCACCCAGTCTAAGCTCCCTTCTCAAAGGTGTAGTAGACTATGGTGTCAAAACTTCTGGTTTTAAGTTTCAGAACTCAAGATCAATGCTAGCTCTCAGATAATGTTAGGAAAAGTGAATGATCTGGTGTAAAAATGGTGTAATATCCAGTGAATTTACCAAGGAGCTTGAGTAACCAGGTAATAGATTTGTCCTGCATGTAATTTTCAGAGAAAGTTCATAGTTGCATTAATTGTATGTTGTCAGGTTCTAACCCTATTTCTTACGGAAACCTCTGTTACTTTATTACCTTTTTGTGTATTTCCAAGTGCCTCCCTGGAAGATATTTTATTGTATTTCCTTGTTTTATCCAAAACTGATGAGGTAGAAATCTCCATGGTTGTCCATGGAATCCTTCTGAATATGGGAAGGCTGAAATTCGTATCTTAGAAGACCTCAAGAGAGTCAACATTCAAGGCCTTAGAAAGTCCTCCAAATACAGACAATCTTTTATCTGAGTTCATTTCTTCTTAGATACCAAAGACTGTCAGTCATGGGACACAAATCCACAAACCTATTAATCACCTTCAGAATAAAGAGGAGAAGCAGAGAGATTTTACATCTAAAGATAGGGAAAGCCCAAACTCACCTGTGATGAAGAAGCAGTTGTCATAGGTACACTTTTGATGAGGTGCCCAGGAGGTACTAGACCCTTTCACCACCAAATTTCAACTGTGAGATCATCAGTCAGAATGGATGTGTTTTAGTGGTGTCCTGGCAGTGCTGGGTTAACGGTTGTGCTTGATGAACTTAAGGGTATTTTCCAACCCAAACAGTTGTATGACTTCATCAGAGCTTTTAGTGTGTGGTACAACACCTTTGCCACCAACATCACCTGAGTTGGGCTTCAGATCACCTCTCTCCACTGACCCTGATCTGGAGCTAGAAGATAAAATGGCCTTTGTTATGACTTTCCCCTCTAAGTGAAGTAAATGGAAGCACAGCGTTATGTCAGCCATGGCATGCCAGCAGCACAACTATTTTCACCGTGGCAAAATGCCTTTTTTCTTTCCTCCTGGATTGCACAGTTCCTTTGACAAGGAAGGGTAAAGACCCTCAAGGGTTCTCAGAGAACATCAATATGTTTTGTATTTAATGTGCTGGCTCGGTTACAGCAAATTAAGGAGAGTGGGCCCGGTACAAGATAATGCAGCCTGCAGTTCCTCACTCCCTAGCCGAGTGGTATACACTGAAAATGATACTCCAGTGTGGAGAAATACTGCACATTACATCCCCCTGCAGAAACAGAAGAGACATTAGGCAAAGCCCTGACTCTTAATGGTACACATCAGGAAAACATCTGAGCTTGGGCCTTCAATCACGAACGCTGCAGGATTTAAAAATGAATAAACTTCACATTGTGATTCTCTTATTTATCCTTTATGCAAATTGTCCCTGGGAGGACACATTATGCTCGCTGCGTGGCACGGCGCAGACCCACATTAAAGCATAGAGGGCCACTCTTATGTAATGCACAATCCTCCCGGCCCCTTCGTGCGGTTTGTGGTGCAAAGAGAAACAAACAGACAAACAAACAAACAAAAAAAGCCCACCCTAGACTCAACCCCCAAACCTAGAAATATATTCCCTCTTGTCTGTTGAAGACATCCCTATATTAAGTGAAGACGCCGCACAGGAAAATCTCACTCTCTTTTCTGGGTTATTGGTCTGTGACAGAAGGAGATGGCAAGACTGGAAAAAAAAATCTCTTTGTGAATTAAAAATGTGTAAGTGGGAGAAGTAAATATTCTAAGAACCTACATCTCTACCAGGTATCTGATAATTTTGCTTAAATACAATGCATTAATTCACATGGCCACAACTCCTTTAAGCTTAGCCCGTTAGCTAAGCTTTCTGCTATTAGCTCCCTCTTCTCAATGGGACAGAGACACAATAGAGTTGATCGACATTATTTTTCCTGGGCAAAATCTCTTACCCCCTTCAAGCTTTTCATTATTAGCACAAATCTTCCACGGTGTCCTTGAGCACGCATTTGCAAGAAGACTGGATGGCAGAGAAGCAAACAGCCCTACACATGAAAAAGGAACAGGAAGAGAGTTCAGGGACTTGGCCACAAAATTAACTGCTTGGAAAGACACAGGGAAGACCTGTTAAGTAGAGCTCCAAGGGCAGACTACCAGGTGGGTCAAAACACCGTAATCACAAATCCATCCTCTTTAACATTATCCAAGCAATTTCCTAATACACCTCCTGCCTACCCAGGCTACTGCAGAGCAAGCAAGGGCTCCTCTATTTGAAGTTGTCTCTGTGCTATGTGGTTATGCCTGGCAAATAATCCAGGCCAAGTCAACCCGTCTTTTCAATGTGAATATGCAGGAACTGTGATCAATGCCTCTGTAAGAGCTACTTCTGAAGGTGGGGGTCTACCTCAATCCTTTCTTCTCCATTAAAATTGCACCCCAAGTAGATGCCTGTGGGGGGACGTGTGTGTGATGTAGATAAAATAATAGAATCATAGACTGGCTTGGGTTGGAAAGGTCCTTCAAAGGTCATCTAGTGATAACTAGAAACTCCCCCAACAGGGAGCAGGGAAATCTGCAACTAGAGCAGGTTGCTTAGAGCCCCATGCCAGGGATGGGGCAGTCACCACCTCTCTGGGCAGCCTGGGCCAGGCTCTCACCACCTTTATTGTAAAAAATTTTCCATTTTTAATTAGCAAACAGTAGACATGGTTTTTGAGTCCCACCTCTGTGCATGACAGTTTTGCTGCTGGTTGGACTGTAGAGCATGTGTGACACTTGGACACACTATCCTCTCATCCTCTGATGCATTCATCATCTTGAGTAGTAAAAACTGGTATCAAAGGCACAATCACTGTATCCTGTAAGATCAATGAGAACAAATGCCAGAAGTGGTGGGACCCTCCTCCTTATCTCTTCCTGTCCCCCCCATCTTGATCTTCCTCATCCCTAACATCAAGAGTTGCCAAGTGAGTGAAGAAAATAGTCCCCTATGCATATTCATCCCTGAAATAATCTGCTTTCCAGGTCCATCAACACTGCTCTCAGAAGCAGGAAACATTTCTGCAAACCTCCACTGCGAATTTAGAAAGTAGAGACCTGTAATTTCTTTAGTGGAAAGTAGGGTACTTATGTTTGGACAAGCAGGAATCTGGAAAGTGAAAAATCATCCAGGTAAGGAGATGTGGTGGTTCAATGTGTGGTTTTATAGAAACAGTCTTCCAAAAAAAAAATCCCTCTGCTCTTTGATGAGATTGTCTGGTGGGTTGATGAAGGTAACTGCAGAGGTACATCAGGCTGAGAGTTCAGCAAAATATTTGACTTTTTCACACAACCCAGATTAAGCAATCAGTGCCATAAACAGCCTGGAAACCAGTTTCTAGAATCACATTTTCTTGGATTAGGATCTTTCTGATTTTTCTCTTCTGCACATACTTTTTGGAGCATTTCCAGATCAATCTGAATATTCTAACACAATTTGTAAGACCCAGTGGTTGAAGGTGAGTGACAGATACAAAAATGTAGCAGGGTGACTGGTTCATTTGCAAGAGTCTCATTTCCTTAAGATCCAGGATAAAATAATCACAGAACATTGATACACCCAACCCAATAAATAGAATATAAATTCTGGTGTATCTCAGATTTCTGATGTATCTCAGAATAGTTTAAGTTAAGACTAGATCCTCAGCTGTATGGGCACACAGATTATGGAAAGTAGTCTGTTGTGAAAAGTGGTCATAAATACAAATAGATAAAGAAAAAAACTAAGGATGAATTACTAAGAGAAATATAGGTGATCAGAGATTAGACTAGATGTTGATAGATGTAATGGTCTGGGTTGGAAGTGACCTTAAGGATTGGTTATTTCCAACCCCCTTGGCAGTGACACCTCTAAACCAGGTTGCTCCAAGCCATGTCCAACCTGACCTCAAGCACATCCAGGGTAGGGACATCCACAATCTCTCTGGGCAACCTTTGGTAGTCATAACCAATTCAGATTAAATAAAAAATATGCAATGCTTTCACAGTAATATTTTTATCTAGGTTGCTTAAGGAAATGAGGCTGATTTTCCTAATCTCTTAAACAATTTCAACCAATTGTGACAAAAGGTTAACAAGCACAAATATATCAGATATGGTTTAAAAGTTCTTGTAACTTTTGTAGGGAAAGTAAAGACAATAAAATTATCAAGTTAAAAATAAAATCAGTAACAATACCAAGTTAAAAATAAAATAAATAAAATTATAAAGTTAAAAATAAAGAAGGGTACTAAATTATGTTGTTTACCTGGAAGAAGGGCCCAAAGTGAGTTCAACCATATTTTTAGACACAGAAGTGAAACACCTGGAATGCAAGTTTTGGGAAACCAGGTTTCAAAAGTCCTGCTGTTCAAGAACCAGGGTAAGTACAACCCAAGCAATCACAAACCAAGATGGTAATTCTTCATTAAATATTGTTTCTAACAACATGGAGCCTACACAGTTTAAGTGGTGTTCATACACAACATAAACTCCAGCAACATTTGATAGAAGATGAGGGGCTGTGCTCTGAAATTCACAGAATTGAGAGCGGCCCCAAAAAAAAATGTTTCATGGCATTTTTAATTTTTGGATACTCCTCAGATGTCTGAAGTGATATGAATCAAAGTGGTGGGTAGCTGTGCAGCAATTCCCCAGCAAGGGCTGGGTTCCCTGAACTCGGGCTATATCATACACCTGCCCAGCATGATGGAAATTTTGGAAGTGCAAAGGAGATGAGTGTTTCCTCAGGCATGACAAATTTTGTGCTCTTCTTCCCGCTTGCGAAGCGTTCCTAGGTTACAAGTTCCTCCAGTGTATTTGTGAATCTGAATTAGCTGCTGATGTGTTTTGCACTTTATAATTTAAAAAAAAAAAAAAAATTAGGGAAAAAAAAATAACATCCAACTTGTCCTTATTTGTCACGCCTGGCTTGTTTAAATCACACTGGATGCTCAAATTCTGCCTGAGCTCAAGGGGAGACAGATGAGCTCATGGAAGGGAGGGAATTTTCACAGAGCAAGCAACCATATTTAGCTCAGGTTGAACAGAAAAAAAAAAAAAAAAAAAAAAACTTTGGGGATCTGGGTAAGAGGTCATAGGAAGCATCACTGAATTAGCCTTAAGATGTGTTGATGTTTTGAAGATTAAATGAGGACTCAAACCCATTGATGTGCAAGTTTCCACAGCCTTCTGCTGTGGTGGGAAGAGATGCAGGAGAAGGTTGCTTGTGGTGAACATCAGCACTACCCCCCTGGGCCTGCCAGTCTTTGCCCTGCCTCCACTGGTGGGCATTTTTGCTTCACCCAGCTTTTCTGTGGAGTAACAAATATTGACTTTGCTTCAAATAACTTCTTTAGTAATTTTAATCTCATTTTGGACACTTTGGATGCCATCCTTTGCCATAGTCTCTTCTGTAGCAAAAATCAAGCATTTTCCATGTTACCGGAGATTTGGGTTTGCCTTAAAAGAAGGAAAAGGAAAAATGGGGTGCCACAACTGAATCCCCAAAATAATTTCAATTCCAATGAGACTTGTGACAGACACTACCAGAAACCATAGCTAGAAGTAATGTAGATTATCACTTTTCTGTGGGTCAGACTCCAAGCAGCCCCATTCCATAGTGTAGCTCCAGGGCACCACTGTCTGCAAGAGATTGTGCTTCTACTGCTGATATGGACCCACCAGGGGACAAGAAGAACATCTAAGATGCTGGGAGGGTCCCATGAGATGCTTCAGGCACCCAAAGGTCTGGTGGCACTGCTGCCCTCACCCACAGGTCCCTGCCTCTAAGACATGGAAGAGTTCTTGCTTCCTTCTCCAAATTCAGGGTAATTTTTCAGCATGGTTTTTGTAGTATAACCCAGATTAATTGTGTCCCATGCCTAAAGGGCTAAAGGAAAAACTTTTTTACCACTGTTCCAGAGACACAAGACAGCACCAGACATCCCCCTCTTTCCTCCAGACAGCCTGCTGGAGATACACCCTTTACAGCCTTTCCCTCATTTCCTTGCAAGCTTTGCAGTAATATGCAGGATGAGATTACAAGATGAAATAAACAAGATTGTGGTTGGGTTTTTGTTTGTTTCTTTGGTTGTTTGGTTTTCTTTTCCAATAGGAAGCTTGCAAAGGTATTTGTTTTCCAAGATTATGGGGGGGGGGAAAATGAGGCTGGGCAAAGGCAACAAAAAAAATATAGCCAAAAAACATATATTGAGAAAATGAAACATTTTGAACAGTAAGTGCTCTGCAATTATATAATCTTGCTTAAAAAAAAAGAAAATTAAAGAAATTAAAAAAAAAAAAGGTCTATATTTGGACAAATTTCCAGAGGTCCTGTATCCTAGGAAAAAAAGTACACATGGTATCTTAGTCAGCAACTCCTAAACAAGTATTGACACTAATCACCCCACAGACACCCTTCCCCCATGCCCATAAAGCTCTCTGAGAGCCTCCAGCCAGAAGGAGATGCAGAAACAGCCTTGACAGCAGCCCAATGCCAAGCTATGCCCATAAGAACTTCTATCTTACTCCTGAGCGACTTCATGGGCAATACAGTTGCTTGCTCCTAAAGTACATAATGGGAGTAATTTAGCTTGCATTTAATCCAGTAAAATTTCCTTAAAAACATCTGGGGAGAAAAGAAAACCTCATTCATTCTAAGTGAAACCTAAAATAACCACTTCCCCCTGTACCCCCCCTTTTATTTTTTTTTAATTTCACTAAACAGTGTCTTTTCTTTAGTTTTGTATTTACAGAGTGGTGTTTACTGCAGTGTCCTCACAAGAATTAGTAACATAATCTTCTGTCTGGTGACAGAATCACACAGAGTTCCAGAGTAGTAGGGGCTGGAAGGGCCTCTGGAGAGGATCTGGTGTCACCCCCCTGCTCCAGAAGGGTCACCCAGAGCAGGGATTGCAAGATCCCAGTGGCCAGCTGGGGTTGGAATCTCTCCAGAGGAGGAGACTCCACAACCTCTCTGGGCAGCCTGGGATAGCCTCTGACACCCTCACACCAAGGAACTTGCTCCTCCTGGCTGCCACTTGGT
>JANHGL010003774.1:6143-19860 GCA_024611195.1 Ceyx melanurus | reverse complement strand
GAGGGACGGGTGCCTCTGTTTTCCCTTCAGCATGAGCTCCTAATTCCCATCCATGCTAATGGGACTGGCACGCATGCATCAAGGGGAGAAGAGACCCCTGAGGGTTCACAAAATATGCAGATGACTGGTTTTTAATGAATGCAAAATGTAAAACAAAAGAAGTATCACAGTCAAGCTGCTCATGCATAATAAAGTCACAGTGAAAAGGGAGCAAATAAATAGGAAAGTCTTCTTGGCTATAACCATCCTTAATATGCAATGGACAATTGGGAACAGCAGGCCTTCCAAAGCCCACATCATCAAATAGCAAGTACATTTTGGCAACGTGAAACCATCTACAGCAACATTTCTCAAGCTCCATCCCACCAAATTATGAGGAAAATATTCAGGCCTCTCCCAATACACATTTTTTAGGGGAAGAAGGGAGGCCTCCCAGAGGAGGCTGGAGAGATCTGGCAGGATATTACAGCAGGGCAGTGGAGTCGAAGCCTGCAGAGAAGGGTGGATGCTCATTTCTTGGCGTTTTGGGAGGGGTTTCACCAGGAGACCAGCGAGGCAGAGACATAGGCAGGGCAGTCATGCCGCGGGGCTGGATGAAGTGAGGGAGTCGTCCCACCAAAGTCAATGCAATTTGTTCATTTGTTAATTTGATGACATTCTGGGCAGCAGACTTAATTAGACATCATTTGAGTAGTCCAGCATGGGAAGCTGCTAAGAAAGATGCTGCTCCCCCCTTTTCCTCCTCATCCTCTCCTTTGCTTCTCTTTATACAGCACAAAACTCCTTCTGAAATGGGATTTCACGTTGCTATTGCAACAAAACACACATATGCAGTGTGGATGTGTTATGCACATCCGAAATCCATGTCTGTGCCAGCCTGCAGTTTTATGGAGGATCTTTATTCCCCAATTTGGATATTTATTCCCCACTTTGACCTGCTTTGTCTATCGTACAAGACTCAAATACAAAGTTCTGCTCAACCTGAACCTAGATGGAAGATTTCCTCTTCAATCTGAGTGGGGAATCTATATCCAAGCACAGAGACATCATAGTCACTGGGATTAGGTTTGTCTTGTTAGAGGAATGGGAATATTTTCTAAATCCAGGTCCTGACTAGATAGAACTGCTAGACTTTGATACCTGTTCAGTTCTGTTCTGCTCTTTGCTTTGGCCCTAACTGGAGGGAGTGCATGGGACCCACAAAACCTTTCCTCAAGAGCTTCTTGGGGTTCATCAGATGCTCAGGTGGAGGGTCAGATGACCAAACCCCTCTACAGTAATAGCACTTACCACATAATGTCAGTATTGATGAAAAGGCAAGGCAGGCATTCCACACCAAAATACAGTACTGCAGAGCTGCACTTGGTAAATCTCAAAATAAAAAATGGAACCTTAAAATAAAAACCCCAACAAAACAGTTTTCAGCACTTAGAGAAATCAGAGAAATGATAATATCTGTGCTCTGTACCAGGCAACTAGGGGAGAGATTAAAGAGAACACATGTATAAATGTCATTAGCATGCTAGCAGTGATATAAAAAACCCTCCAACTTTTAAAATAAATGAGCTGCTACAAAATAAACTACCTCACGACAAAATGTACGTAGGGGATATACAAAGTAAATTAAAAAACAGATTAAAGCAACATCTGTATATTAACATCGTCATAAAACAACATAGTAGTAATAGCAGTGGCATGCAAAGGTATTATAAAATTATAATCTATCCAAGATGTTATGTCATCTTAATGAAACTGTACAGCCGATACATCCCAAGTATTATTCCTTTATGGTTCAAAAACATCCTTTGCTGCAGCTATGCAGAATCAAGCCAACCTCAGTCCTGGTGCAAGGGCACACCTGCTTGCAGGCTTCCACAAGAGATACCCAGCGGTCAGCACGTCCACTAGTGAAGTGATTGGCCCTCAATGCAGTTTTTTGCCTCTACAAATCCTATCTTGCCCTTTTCTTATGCTCCTTGTTTGGGAGACAGAACATGAAAACATCTGTTTGTCTCTTAATTTGCACCAGGACTTGCCCGTAACATGCACAGGACGGCAGCAAAGTCACACTCCAGAGATGACCTTTGGAGAGGAACTGGTCACAGTTTCCAACTCTTAGCAAAAATTATTTTTCCACCTCTTTTTTTTTTTTTTTCCACTGCTTCCTGTGAGCTGAAGACTCATGTCCCTTGGTAAAAACTCACATCTCCCAGATATTTCTGTCCCTTTCTTCTCCTGACGTCTCTGCAGGAGCTGCAGAGTCAGGGATTTTTGCTTTATAAAATTTTCACTGCTGTTGGTTGGTAAAGTCAGTTTCTCAGCATTTCCATGACATCCAAATGAATGGTCAGTCATCTTATGAAATTGCCTTTCCCCCTAAAATCTGCATATATTCAAACAGAATCGTGCTGCTTTCTCAGTGGGGTTTGCTGTCCCAGGTTTCCCACTGTTTCACCAGAAAACTATGCAAAGCTCTGCACACATAGAGATGAGGGATGCCTGGGGTGAGGAGACTGAATGTCTTGCTCTTCAACTGCTTGTCCCTGGACCTCGGTCTTTACACAAGGACTTTGTCAGACTATGAGCCCTTCACCTTTGCCTGATTCCTTGCTTAGTCTGGTCAACTAAACATCTTGGTTTTCTCACTTTGAGGGGAGGTCCCCCTAGGAAAAGGTGGTGGAAAAAATAACACGGCATAAATAGGAGGAAGGGAGGAAACATAGGCAGACTGAGCGCATATGCACATGGCTGATTTGGCCCTCATATAGGAAACATATTCACCTGAATTCATCCCACAGGGGTGCTTACAGAACACAGCTCACTTTGGAGGGTGGCTGCCCCATCTTCATCTCTCCTTGGCAGAGAGACACCTGCAGAACATGGTTAAGTCTCCCCAGGCTCAGTGTTGCCCTGAAGTCTTCCACCAAGTGCCTTGAGTGTTTCAGTAAGTACCTAAAAATAATGGTATTTATTGGCACAGACTTATGAATCCACCTAAAACTCTCAGTATTCCAATTTACTTAACACTGATCACCAACTTAAAGCCGTCTACAAATTGA
The DNA here is from genome assembly GCA_024611195.1 of Ceyx melanurus. Lineage (NCBI taxonomy): Eukaryota > Metazoa > Chordata > Aves > Coraciiformes > Alcedinidae > Ceyx > Ceyx melanurus. The sequence continues at coordinate 16,801 of JANHGL010003774.1, read as the reverse complement.
CATGGGAGGATTATGGACATTTATACCCATTGCTGATATTTACCACCTGAGACACTGAAATAGAAGTTTATGTGATTACAAAACCATCCAGAAAAATTTACAGAAGAAAAATACACCAAAATCTATCAAATGCAAAACCTGAACCTACAACAAGGGAGGTCCCAGAGCCAAAGGATTTTGGAGGCTGGGAGAGAACCATAGAATCAGAGAACAGTTTGGGTTGGAAGGGAACTTAAAGATAATCTAGTCCAACCCCTCTGTCATGGCTAGGGAGATTTTCCAATAGATCAGGTTGCTCAATCCCAGGGAGGAATCTCTGTGTGCTCACCCAGTTCCTACATCCTCCCCAAGGCACTGGGTGTCAGTAATGGTCTGGATTAATCTCTGCTCTTTGGTTCTTGCTCTACACCCTTCCAAACAGCACGCCTAGCCAGCAGAACATGCTCATCCTGCACTTGCATGTCCCCATTAATTCTCCATGACACAACGCTGGGGCAGTAGAGGGCTAAAAATGTCTCTCTGGGTTAGGACTAAAACCTCATAGACGTCAGTAGCATCACATGGTGCACAAGTCTACGTTTGCTGCTACCACTGACTTAGCACATTAATGACTTAGGTAGCAAGGCTAATGCTATGGGAAGGATGCAATATGCATCATAATTGCCAAAGCAACCGCGCAAAGCTGCTGAAGAAGAGTTGAGAGCCTATGTGATAACAAGGGTGGAAAATCCTGATACCATGTCCTTGTTTCCTTTCCATATGCGGTCTCCCTTGCTCCCAAAAAAAGGGCTGGAGGAGGGGAAGTGAGCAAAAAAGTCAGCCCAGCAGCAGGTGGGAGAAAGGTGTTGTTTATCTGGGACTATGCTTCTACGTGAGTCTCACTTGCACCTAATTTGCCCTAAAATATTCCTTGCAAAAGTGAGTAGAGATGGGAGAAATGCTCCATCTTTGAGGAAATGTGGTTTGGTTTCACCTGTTAACCTGGAGTGCTGTGTTGACTTGTGGAAGCTCCTTCTGAGCTGCCTGTAGCTGAGCATCCAACTGGAGCATCTGGGGTGGACAGAGGTGGGCTGGGAGGAACAACAGCCCCATGAGGCTCTCCAAAAGCTGTGAGTGATGGGGCAGGGCTCAAGTCCAGCTCACACTTTGGGTTTAGCTGCCAAAGGTGCCTCTGCTTGTGACAATGTGTTGAACTCAGCTGGATGCTGTGGCTGCAAACACTGGTGTGGAGCAGAGTTGTGTCGATCCATATCTACAATGGGAAGATCCTCACCACAACTCTGCCCTGGGCAGGTGTTTGTCTTGGGCAGGCAGCTGACCTGTCAGTCTCAGAAAGGCTGCTGTCTGCATTAGCTGTAGAAAGCTGGAAAAACAAAGCTCAGCAAGAGATTTAAATCCAGGATGTCTCCAACTCAATGAAAGGGTGATGGTGAGGAAACCTTGCAGAGACATATGACTTGGCTCATATTCGTTCTGCCCTGCAGTGGTGCTTGCAAAAAAAAGTACATTTCCAAAACCTCAACAGGGTGACTGTTGTTACTACCAGGCAAGAGAAACTCAGAAAAACCACCTCTCACAAAGGCAAACCCAAGCTCACAACACCAGCTGGTGGTGGGCTCACCTCTTTCAACGCCTCCTACCTCTGTGAAGACATGCACAGCCACGTGGCACATCCCAGCCTCATATTCAGCATCTCCCCCTGCAACCCAGAGCCTTACAACCACCTCCTTCATAAATCCTGCTGCGTATGAGAGACACAGGTATGTTTTTGTATAGCTCCCTACTGCTCAGAGGACATGTGGAAACCTCACCCAGCTCAGCTCCAGCTCTAACTGCTGAGCCATGTCCTGCTTGTACTCCACCCACTGTGGGCTTTGGAACTGTCACTGAAGCAAATCTCTCTGCTGGCATCTGTTGTTGTTGTTTTGGTTGTCTCTTTTTATTTACTTATTTTTTATTTTAATGCAATACCTCAATTGAAATGCAGAAGTTTTAATAAGAGAGGAACGATCATTCAGTGGATTTCATTGCAGTGAGAAGAAACCAAAAAGGAGGGGTAAAAAAAAATGAAAACACTCATGGCTTATGGCAAGGGAAATGAAATATTTAATAAGCAAAATTCTGTATGTGCAAAGAGGGCTCCCCCAGCCCCCCGCTTTCTTCCTTGGCAGAAATTAAACAACTTTTACACACCACGTAGTCTTCAGTACAGTATGCTAATGATGTCCCTGATGCCCTCTTCATCTGATCAAACTTAATTGTCTGTGTCAGGCTGCCAATTAACAAAAGGATCTCCTAGAGTACCAACTTCCAGAGCTACCTTAAAGGTTAATTGAATCATGTAAGCCCAATGCTCTGGCGGACTCAACTTCAGGATCCTATTCTAACCAGGGGTCTGTAGGGGTAACAAATAAAGGAAAAGTTTAATTGCTAACGCAGCCAAATCTAACAGTCGCATTAGGAAAGAAATGATCTTTCACAGCTCTCCCCCCTCCCCCTCCCCACCCCCCACTTTTTTTTTTTTTTTCTTCCAAAGCTTTGAAATAATCTTGGGCTTTTTATATATTTCAGGCAGTTTCTAGATTTCACTAGCAGGGAGTAAATAGGAAGAACCATAACCATATTTTGCTCTTTGATGCATGTGCAAACCAGGTCAAAGATGGCACCCAGGTAAATCAAAAATCATGATTCTGACTTTTATTCATCCACTATTTTCTGAAATGGTCCCCCACCAATGTGTGGAGGGCCACAGCACAAACTCCATGGGGATGTGGATACAACAAGCTCTTAAATTGCTCAAGGCACTGAAAGCCAGCTGAAGAGTATCCCTGTTTCCCCTCCTTCTGACTTATTTTCTAGGATACTCATTATTACCCATTTCTAGTGGTTTCCTACTTTTTTTTATAAACACATTTTTTTAGAAGTGCCTGTCTTGCTATGAAAAACTGCTATGGCTGTTTCAAAGAGGGTGAACTGGAAAACAGTGCCCTTAAGAAATATTCAGTGAAAAAATAAGAATACACTGTGACTAGGACATAGCCTGGGTTGAGAGTAGGGACCCTGAACTCACAGGCTGGAGCTGAATTCTCCTGTTCTTTTGGGAAAATTTAATTCTGGGGGAAATCCTGCCATATTTACATCAAGTGTGGTCTCATGTCTGTTTGCTTTGGTACCCTGGAGCTGGTTTTTGAGGTGGGCTTCATGTCTTATTTTTCTAGTCCCAGAAACCATATGGAGCACTTTCAGCCTAGAAATGTAAAGAAACATGAAGAAAGTGGTGAGAAATAAAGGATCTGAAGGGGGGTTGGTTACAAGAACATAGCAAAATTAATACATATATATAATTTTAACAGCTAGGTGAAACAGTGGCCAAAGTGAAGTACCACAGACGAGACCACCAGGAGCTGGCCAAGGGAATATCTGTTCTGAATGTAATTTTAAATTAACTCCATGAGTATGTGAACACTCTGAGGACCAAGCAGAAAAAGCTACAGGGCTAAGAAATAATATGATAAAAAATGTCAAATAACATACAAGAATAGCCCACCAGAAGGATTTTATGAAGGCATCTGATGACAGAGCTTGGCAGAACTGGCTTTCCTGGTGTCCTGATAACCCACTGGGTCTCTGCCTGCTTCTCCAAGCTTCAACCTAGATGGGCAGGAGAGAGGCTAATAACCTTTTTCCACAGCCAAAAAAAACCCATGGTGTAGAAGATAGCCATGCCAGGGGCAGCAGAGGTGTGATGGGTCAAGCCCTGCTCACCATCCCACCACCCATCTCACTTCGGGGATTGGTTTCATCACTCCCCATGTGGAGGGGAGGCCTGGGAAGGGTTGCGAGGCTTCTCATGGACCACACTGACTAACAGCTCAGAGAGGAGGGGTTTTCCCATAACTGCTCTGGGGCAATCCCCCCATTTCTTCAAAAACAGTTCAGTAGATTGTCACATCTTGGCCATCCCTAGGTGTGTCGTGTCCCTTTGTGTCCTGAACGACAGGTGAGATAAGGCAGAAAACCCTCACTGCGTCCACCAGCAAAAAAAACCCCAAATGTGCTGGTCAGGAAAGCGGGCAAGATGCCCCAGCCCAGAGCTGAGGAATGCATTTTAAACTACAAATTCTAGGAGAAAAAAATGCTGCAAAGCCAACAGAGCTAACCCATATGCTACCCATGGATGATATGATCCTGGAGGTATTTATCCAGAATCTGATTTCAAATACATTTGAAATAAATCTGATCTCAAATTTATTTGAAATCTGACCTCTTTATCTATTTTTACATTTAAATACATACTACTTCAATAGTCTAGGCTTGGTCGAAGTTTCCCTTGCTTAAGTATTACGCTTATTTAAATAAAAAAAAAAAAAAAGGCAACAAAACCACAAAAAAACCCAACCCAAACAAAAAAACCCAACCAAACAAACAACCCCAAACATGCAAAAATCCCTCTCCTTTCCCTGTTTTGTCTTTTCCAAGGGTACCCCAGCATCTCTCCCGCGGCAGCCCTCTCCCCTCCCACATCTGCGCGCCGCGGTGATGCCGATGGTTTGCACTGAGCTGACATTGTCGGCCTGTGAGCAAACAGAAGCCGACAATGACCGCCCCTCTAACAAACTCCTGCAAACTGCTCTATTATCAACGCCAGGGGCCTGCTGTATCGCTGGCGGGCACAGTAATTAATTTCCATGCATATCATTGCCAGGATCGCTTACTGATCCGGGGAGCAAGATCAGAGATGTCACACCATAAATTGAGTCAGAGCCTTCACCTCTGTGTTCAGCGTGCAATTTTACACGCGCTTGACAAAGTAACAAACAGGGGGTAAAAAAGGCAGCAGTTCCCCAGGGTGATGGACGGGGGGAATTGGCCCAATAAATTGTTCCCTGTAAAAAGCAATGTTTTCCTCATTAAAAGGCAGTGAATTCTCTATTGCTTTTCATTAGTTGTGGCCTTGCTAGACGTGAGGTTTAATTGGCAGTGTGTTTACAGGACGCTGGCCCCAGAGGTGAAGGAGACAAAGAGGCTGAAAAGAGATTCTTATTTATTAAGGAGAGGTGACAGGCAACCGCTTAATAAGTTTTTGTGTGGGTCCTGGAAGAAGTTGCACTGTGAAGAATGGCTGTGCAGGTGTAACCCCTTCTGTACCATTGCTCTGTCCATTTTTACCATCATAATTTGAAGTCTCCACCCTTTCTCTTGTTGCAAGGGTAATGAAAAACTCATTTAAAACAATAACAAAATCAAAAGATAGTAACTAAAATAACCTGTCACTGGTTTCAAAGGCTGTGGCTGGCTGATCACTGTGTTCTCAGACTCATTTGAAATTTAGGTAGTAGTGGTGGAGTTCCTGTGATCCCTGGAGGGGTTTCCAAGCCATGGAGCTGTGATGCTGAGGGCCATGGGGCAGTGGTGCCTCGGCAGTGCTGGGGGAATGGTTGGACTCAATGCTCTGAAAGGTCTTTATCTAAGAAATACTGAAGCACTGTCACCCTGCTGGGTGTCTGTAAAAGAGGGTGCACTGAGATTGCCCTGCTGCTGCTTATTCACAGGAGGGTACAGGTGCAGGATCGGTTCCACTGCACACTGATGAAGTGGGGAAAGCCCAGGGAAGTGGAAAAATATCCACATGCCTTTTGCAACTGTTCCCTGTGGACAGCAGTATCTGCAAAAAAAAAAAAAAAAAAAAGACCTTCAGCACCCAGCAGTGGCATAAGCCCAGCAATATTAAAAATAAACAAATTAATAATCACTGTAGGACTGCAAGGATTAACATAAAAGTGCAGAAAAGAAGGTGTTTTCTAGAAAAAAGATAGGTGTGAAAAGGAGAGGACAAGCTCCTCACCATTGATATCCAGATCTAAGCTGATTGGAAGAAAAAGGCTAAGACTTGGCAGGTAACATTATCTGGTATTTTTCCCATCAAAAGGATAGATACATTCATTTTTGAAAATTATTCATATAGTGAAACAAATCTGCCTTTTTGGCAAATACTTATTCCCTACCTACCTATAAAAACACAGAACTGGAATTTTGAAGTGATTGAACTTATGACATATTTTATGAAAATAAAATAAAAAATTTTGAGTGTCACAAGTTCTTGAAAAAAAAAACAACCAAACCAGTGCAGATGACCAGAGCATTTATGTGTCTAAAGGAGCTTGAATATTGCAGTTGATCCAAATTTAACCGTCAGAGCCTCTAAGTTTAACATAAAGTGTGTGAGTTCCACCACCTGTCATCCAAGGTGTCTTTCTTTGAAAATGCATCTCTTCAGCACTTCATCCATACTCTGAACTATGTCTCCCAAAGAAAAGGATGTACCAGGATCTACTTGAAAGCCTGTGGGTGAAGAATGTCACATAAATAATTTAACACTGTTGACATGGGGTCTTTCCTCCTAACTATTGGATGGGACATGAAATGAGGTGGATAGGCATGAAATGAGGTGGATGAACTGGAGCAGTGGTACAGACTTCGATGGGCTGGCAAAGACAGCTTGTAGATCAGTCTGGGGTCACATTCCTGAGGTAAAAAAAAAAGGAAGGGCTCAGATTCTGAGTATTAGCTAAGGTTTGTAGATGCTTTATGTAACTTAGGGAAGGAAACTGCAAATAACAGCTCCAAGCAATATTGCAAATCAATGCTCCAACAGTTATCCTCATTTTATATTTGTCTCTAATCAACATGTTTAAGAGCAATATGGCCATCCCGGCACTCCACAGCTTGTTGTGCTTACAAGAAATACTGGTGGAATGGGAGCCTTAAAATTAAGTAGCATGGAGTGTCCAGTAATTAATTTGTTTTTTACATCCATTCTTTATTTAATGCAACTTCAAAACTCCGTTAGAAGCTGGAAGCGAGCAGTGTAGCATGAAAATGAACTGGCCAGGTTCCAAGCGAGGCAGGGATTAGCATAATGGTAAATGTTGAGGATTGTCCCCATCACTGAGCTTGGGAAGGGGGAGATCTGATAAAGGGAGACAATCCATGTGCCTATCTATCTCCATACACTGAGGGATGAAAACACTAATGCTTTGTGCTGTACAAAATTACCATCTCTGCTCCAGTCCTAACGGGAGAGAATGAAGACCAGGGCTTTGGACAGAAGCTGGGAGGAGACTGGTTTCTGGATGGGAAGGCTGGAGCTCCAAGTTTGAGCTCTGCTCTGGGGACCATTGGATGTTCTTGAGCACTTTGCACTTCACGGTTCATGTTGCATTTGTGCCTCCACAAGTTGCTGGAGTGGTCCCATTCCTCAGGAACAAAATATTTAAACTATATTTGAAGGGAGTTCCTGTAAACAACCAACTGCAACAAATAATTTTCCTCCTCTTATCCCTGTATTCACATTCTTTCCCACTTCTCCATCTGCTATGTTCAGGTGAGCTGACCCCATAGCAGCATTGCTCCTGTGATTCCCATCATCTTACAGCTGTTTCAACAGTATAACTTTTTCACACTGAAGTTTGAGAGCTGGGGGACTGTTTTTTCATGGATGTCAAAAAAAACCCCCTGGAAATCTGGACCGTCAGCATAATCCAGAGAAATTCAGGCAAAATAGCAAACAAATATTTCTTACCCCTCATGCTTTTCTGTATCAGCCTACCTACCACTTCTTTAGACAGTCTGTGAAATTTCACCACTCTCTGAGACTATTTAGATGATATTACATATACATATTCTGCAGTGGTGAAGAAATTGATTGATTCTTTTTCCTTCATTGAGTTCAGTGGGGTGGCTGCCATGTCCTCAAGCTTAAACGATGTCTTGCACAACCTCTTTTGCCAGTCTTCTCCATTTCTCTTTCAAGAAAGTGCAGTGAGGGGAGACTCAGTCTGGGTGTCAGCAGAAAATATATAAAAGCTGGAACTGTTTTACTTGGGTAAAGCAGGCTAAGGAAAGATGACAAAATCACGTGACTGGCAGATCAGACAAAAAAAAAAACAAAAACATTTTTTGAGGAACACATTTCTGCTGTGTCTAGGGGAAAAAAATTACAGGATGCAATTTAATCCCTAATCAGAAGCTTGGATCTTGAAATAAAAAAAAACCCACTCTGCACAACAGTAACTGAGCAAGGACCTTAGAATCACCCAAATTCAAACCCAAGGAAAATTTGCTAAATTATGCCATCATTTTATCCTGGTTTGGTGGCAATAAAAGGAAGAGTTGGGTACCTGGGCTGGATCTGAGCAAAACTAACCTTGGGTGTTGTCACCTGCAGCCTTTCAAACCATAAGTCTTGGCCTTGATTCACTGACTGGAGAGGAGTGCAACTCCCTGGCTGTAGCAGCAGCAGAAATGTTTATTGTTCACAGATCACTCCCCAAGAAAGACATGAGAGCTCATGCTCACATGAAGGAGGTGGGGGGTTTAGGGATGCCCATGCTCAAGCCTCCACCCCAGCAGTGTAGGAGACAAGTATTTCTGCAAGAAAAACAGGAGTTAAGATGATCATGCAATATTTTAGCAGTTTTTCATAGAGTTTGTGTTGTTGCTTTAGGGTAACTGTAGGTGATTAGTTCCTTGTTCTCTAATACCCTGGGTGTCCCTGCTTTGCATCTTGGGGCATCATCTTCTCCACAGTTGTGAATGTAATTTGGGCAGGATTTGGTCTGGGCATTGTTGCTTCTGCATTGTTTGCTGGTAAAGAGTTTGGTCACAAGAAGTCAAGTGTTGTCAGGTTTGGAGCCAAGGAGGCACTGGTGATGATGCACCACTCTTAAATACTCTCTTATGTGCTGGCTCATGAACACCTGTGGTTTCAGGGTCTGGTCCCTCTTCTTTGGGGTTACCCACACACAGTAGACAGTCACTAGCCTGTCAGTGGGTAACACCCTTGCCTGCCTGGGCTAGCTGGCACTTGGGACCGTGTCTGTCCACAGCTGATGCCTCTGCCACAGCCAAACCCAAGATTCAAGGGTGAAGAAACATCTTCATCTAAAAAACATTGTCCCCCAAAACAGCACTGAGGTTGGTGAGGGTGTCTTGGAGGTCCATGGCAGCCCCATGCCTTGAGGCTGGGCTGTTAGGTGTGAGGGTTGTGTTTCCCCCTTCGCTTGCTGAGCACAACTGCCAGAGCCACCCAGGGCTGCTCCCCACCACACCTATCATTCTGCATTGCTCACTTGGCCCCAAGAAAACTTGATTTTCTTGTGATCAAACACAGGGCCTACAGAGCCCTGCAATAACATCCTCTTCCCCTCTTCTCACCTTCCTTCAGTAGCATCACTTTTTCAAGTCCTTGATTACATTAAATTTCTGACCTTAAATTTCAGACTTTCATCTGCTTTTGCCCTTTTAAAGTACATTGGTGAAATATGAGCAGATATATTTAATGACACAAGCTCTTGTGAAGACATTCCTATGTATGGATTTGAAGAGAGACTGGGCATCAGGTTTGTGCCCAGCGAGAAATCACAGAATCACAGAATGTTAGAGTTTGGAAGGGACCTCGAAAGATCATTGAGTCCAATTCCCCTGATGGAGCAGGATCACCTAGATCAGGCCACACAGGAACAGAGCCAGGTGGATTTTGAATGCCTCCAGAGATGGAGACTCCACAATCTCCCTGGGCAGCCTGTTCCAGGCTTTGTCACCCTCACTGTGAAAACGTTTTTTCTCATATTTATGTGGAACCTCCTGTGTTCCAGCTGCACCCATTGCCCTTTGTCCTGTCCTGATGATCTGTGGATGGGAAAACCATGAATGGGACCTAACCTTGTGCAGTCTGGTTGTGTGCAACACAAGTAGGCACATATTGGCCATGTGTGTCATGCTCCACCACAAGCCCAGCCTCACCCTCACAATTAAAATTCCATTGCCAACCTTACTTACGCTGAAGCTACCAGCAGCTCGCTTCCACTCTGGCTCCAGCCATTGGGTTTCCTCCCTCCAATTTGTGAGAAAAAAACCTTAAGGTACTGAGTACGTAAACAAAATGAGCCTCACAACCCATTACTGTAGCTTCTCTGCATGCTTTTTTCCTTAGCTCGCATGCATCCTGAACTACCATTAATGTTAATGCTAATGGGTGTAACACTCCAAGAGCAGCAGCAAAGGCCCTGAAGAAGCACAATCTTTATAGCACCATGTCCCAGCCTTAAAGTTATCAAAAACTCTTCAGGCCTTTCTAATGGCAGAGAGTGTGTTTCAAAGCCAACAGGAGAAGCATCTGTCATCTGGCGGGCAACGCTGGTATTATTGCACTGCCTCCAAGTGGGATACACATCGCAGTATGTGACGGGTAGTGGAGTGGAATCCTGGCGTGTAAAAATCCATCAGTCCTCAAGAAGTTCATTCCTTGTGGACACCTGCTTGGAAGAAGAACCCCATTTATCAGTACAGGATGGGGGCTGATCTATTAGAGAGCAGCTCTGGAGAAAGAAGCCTGGGGGTTCTGGTGGACAGGGGGATGGCCATAAGCCAACAATGCACCCTTGCATTGGCCATGAAGGTCAATGGCATCCTGGGATGCATGAGGAGAAGTGTGGCCAGCAGGACAAGGGAGGTTCTCCTTCCCCTCTGCACTGGTGAGACCCCACCTCAAGTACTGCATCCAGCTTTGGGCTCCCCAATTCAGAAAAGACAGAGATTTACTAGAGAGAGTCCAGCACAGGGCTACCAAGATGCTGAAGGGAGTGGAGCATCTCCCT
>JANHGL010003773.1:0-39209 GCA_024611195.1 Ceyx melanurus | reverse complement strand
AAATAAAAAAAGTAATTTTTAAAAAATTACCACTTTCACAGAAATTCAAGGAGACATGCCACATCTGAATAGTTTTTAAAGCTCAACTCTGAATTTATCAAACTGCAACTCAGTATTTAAATTACTTGTCTAATAAAACTCTCCTCAGTTATTAATAAAAGTTAATGTCCCAAAAAATAAAAGCCACTGCCTTTGAAGTTAAACAATTTTTTTTTACATTTAGAAAACTGATTAAAACCTCAAAGATATCTAAAGCACCATCAATGATTTAATTTCTTAGATTTTAAAAGAATAAGAAAACAAATTTAGTAAAAAGTTATAAATAATAACGCTATTGGAAAAAATTTTGGACCATCTCTACCTGTGCAGCTCCTGTGATCATATTTGGAATGAAGTCTTTGTGGCCTGGCGCATCCATCAGTGTAATTACTTTAGTCTTTGTCTCGAATTTTGTCATACCCACATCCATTGTGACTCCCCTGAAAGCAAAGCATACATGCAACACACCATTAAAACTTCTTTGAAAGCTTGATAGAGATGTCAAGTAAGGTATGAAAAAGCACAATCATGAAACTGCATTCTTCATAGCTTTCATGTGATTTAGACTGCACGGAAAAAAAATAAATTGGAAGAAGCATGCTTGCTTGCTAGAATAATATGTACTGCATATTTGAATCATTACTAATGCTGATTTTAACACTTAGATCTTCAGAAAAAAAGCATCATAGAGTAATGGAAACATAGCCCAGAATAAAAAATAGATGTATGAGACAACAGAAACACAGCTATACATCTGCAAACATCCACACAAAGAACTATGAATTATTGAGTTACCACAGCACTTTGCCTCAGTTCCAAATGCCACTAACAATTGAATTTTCTGAACACAAATGAAAAGATACATCTGAATAACTAACACGAACATGTCTGTGTCTAGGTTAGTCATTTGCATCTCCCTTTAAAGGTGATGAAGACAGACAGGTACTTCCAAGGGACAAAACTTCACATTAGCACAGATAGTTAAAATATGTTACTTCCAATGACCAAAAAAAAAAAACCAACCAACCCAAACAACATAAAACAAACAATTATTAAAAAATACCCCACCAAAACTCCCAAACATTTACAGGTGCCTCCAGAAACATTTTTCTTTAAAAATATAAAGCTCCAAGAGAAAACAATCAATTAAAAAAGATACTAATTCACAAAACTTCTCAATAAATACAACCTGCATCTGAAGAGAATTCTAGTACCTAAATGTACAACTGTTGGATACTAAAATTATCATGGGATCAAGGGATATCACTCCTAAGGCTTGAGACAACTATTCCATAAACTTCATTTTACAATTTTACTCTTCCCAGACAATACTTTTCTCTATTTCTGGTTTCACATATTAATTACATCCTATCAAAGGTAGCTTGTATTAATAAAATAACATACTTGATATAGTTCTTAATTATTCTATTAGATATCTGTGAAAAGAATTGATTTTCCAAGTTTGACCAATTTATTCCAGCTGCATCTACAGTAAGAACAGGACTCTTTCCCCATCAGCTTTTCCTCTTTTACATTCTTTATTACTGTGATGTCCTAACACCACTACCATCTTAGTATTATCAGCCTTAACTGATACAAGGCTACTTTTAAAACATGAGTTTGGTCTCTGGGATTGTTCCTCCCTTCCCCAAGCTGCACACCCCTCTCCCCACATTACAACCCCCCACACACACACACAATTTAGTTTGTCTGTGCACTTTTTAATGAAAGGACTCACACGGGCAAAAGTTTAGCTCTGTACAAAGACACTGCAGAAGAGTATCCACCTTTGAAAACAACAACGGTAACACACTCAATGGTGGCTGCCTTACTCTGTGTTCTTCAGCATCAGTTTACACTATGAAGGTTATCTTCACAAACAGAAATGCTAATAAAGCTATGAAACAATGGGTAACAAGTCATTGTGAAACTATAAACACACAGGAAAATGCCCTTTTAAAATTATTTCGTGAACACAATACCATGTCTTTATCTTCCCATAGAGTGTTCTTAAAAGCTCTTAAAAGCTTCACTGATTTCCCATTACATACATTTACAATACCAAAAAAAACCCTTAATTTAAAATTTTGTATTTCAAGTTAATAAATTAAAGGCAGTTTATGAAGAATAAAAACATAATTTATTAAATTAACTTGTAGATTTTATATTAAATATAGGTCACATGATGGACTGACATTTCATTCTTACTTAATAATTCTGACATTTTTTAATTTAAAAAAAAAAAATTCACCTAGAACTTTTCCAGACAATGATAACCAAAATGAGAAAAATCTGTCAGCAATAAACCAGTAAGGCAGATTGAAGTGAACTAATTTGGCTACTAGAAGCATTCTGCATTGCAGTCCTACACTGCATGCTGCAGCATAGAAACACATGACAAAATAACTTCTCATTCATGTTTCTTATAACCAATGATATTTTTTTCCTTTTCTTTACATGTACTCAAATATTTGCTAATGAGTACAGAGTAAATATCTTCAAGCATTTAGAATACTTCTACCAAAGCATTATTAGTACATTTATATTTCCTGACAAATGCTGTTCTTTCAGGAAAAAAAAAAAAAGTTTATTCCCATTAAAAGCTATTTCTACCTTTCTCTTTCTTCACCAGTTTCATCCAAGACCCAAGCGTAGGCAAAAGAAGCTTTGCCAGCCTTCTTAGATTCCTGTTCATATTTGTGCATAGTTCTCTTATTCACATTTCCCAAAAGGTAGAGGAGATGACCCATTAAAGTACTTTTACCTGCATCAACATGTCCTACAGAAGGAAATAAATATTACATTTATTTTATTAATGTATGCATTTCAAATACAGTAAAAGAAATATACTAAACCATATGAAAATCACATGCACTAATAATGCTTACGCAATCCATAGAATCTCACAATCCTGTACAATACACATTCATAGACAGTTTATTGAAACAGTAGTTAGCATGACTGCTACACAGCATCTCCAAATTCATACTAAAAAGGACACACTGCAAGAATGGAATGAGACCAAAGTACATTTTACTAAAAGGAAACTATGTCAGCCTCATTGATCCTAGTCAAGGACATCTGAATGTATTCCCTCCAAAGATTAATGGTCAAGCAGATGCGACTGAAAACAGTATGAAATTTCCCTTCCCTGGAGTTCAGTTTTGCTTCTGTATCACTTCCAGATTCAGTCAACACAGTTTTTAATTTCCATGTCTGTCAAGAATGTAATTTAACAGTATTACCTATTACCACCAAATTAAGCAGTTGCTTTCCTCCTTGTCTCTTCTCCAACTCCGCTTTCACATCTATTTGTGGTTTTGTCTTGCTTGACTTTTTTACTGGAGTAGGCACCATATTCTGCTCTTCTGAAACCTTCGCTACTTGGGGTGAAAGAGTAGATTTTGAGACTGCCTCAAGTACCCCAGAAGCTACACTTGCATCTTCAGTTAACAGTCCTTTCTGAGGTGTGTTAACATGGCCATTTTCTTCAGCAATCACACTAGGGGAAAAAAACCAAACAAACAAAAAACACAAGGAATGAAAATGACAAAGAAGCCACAGAAACGTAGGGAAGAAACTGAGTTTTCAATTCACTATCATGTAAGGCCCAGATAAAGAGCATGTGATAAGTGCATTAAGGTGGAAGCGATAAGCAGCTGGATACAAACTGCACAGATACCAGCCCTGAACATCTTGTCTGAAAAGCACTGTGTACAAAAGCAAGATAAAAAATAATCTTGTAAAATACATGAAAGAGATAAACAAAAGCTTCCCACAGCCACTTCTTTTAACAGGGAGGGAAAGGACAGTCATGCAGAACAACCACAGAGAGCTGATTGTCTCTGAAGAGCCTAAGTCCACTTTGAAGTACCCATCGCAAAAGAGCTTCTGCACACTCTACAAGCATAGCAGCTGACTGCAGCTATGTTCCATTGTGAGAATAGGAACATAGCACAGAGTTATTATTAAGCATATTGGAGCTGCAATTTAAGGTGCAATGCCTATAAAGAGCCATAACAGACAAGTTATATTTATCAATACTGAGAAAATTTGGTTAATGCATAAAACAAGGCATCTAGGAGTAAGGAGATTTGGATTACCCACTACCATTCTCTTAACATCCTGCTTTCCAACAGTTTCCAACTATACTAATAGTAAATTATACTATACTAATTCTAATTAATCCTAAATATATTATTCTCTTATATGCTGTCACTCCTTTCTCTCCATTTTGTAAATAAGGATATTTTTCCTGATTCACACTTAGTGTTCCAAGAATAAATATGATTCTGCATCTGTTATGGCAAAGATGACCTCTCAAAAGAAACACTAAGTAACATCTTCAAGAGAGCAAAAGCTTTCTTACTGCTTGACAGAGCTCCATGGTGAAGCATTAATATAAGCAGCAAGACAGGAACAGAAGCAGTTAACACAGACAATGTTATATCACGACAAACATCAACCACATCAACAAAAACACTGACCATTACAGTATATTGAAAAGATCAAATACTGTATTTAAAACTTTAACCAAGAAGAAGAGGCTTCTTCACCTAGAAAAACTGGAAATCCTTTCCAATGCAGTACCACCAATGGTATCTCAAACTGCAGTGTTTCACATCCAGGAAACAGATCACAAAATCAGTCATTCACTATAGTACTAAGCTACGTGGGACATATTATAGATCTTCCTTTTCCCCTTTCTGTTTCAGAACACACCTATGTAATCCATACCGCAGCAGACTGATTTTGACATCTTTCTCATAAGGCCCAAAGCCAACTTTTTCCTCTTGCTTGTGAGACCCCAAAGCAGAAATATGAGCACTCATGTCTTTTTGGCTACAGTTCCACAACCCAAGGCTGGGGTCTTGCATCAAGAATTAATACAAAAGCAATGTTTCTCAAACCAGCTTAGCTAAGAGCTGCCACACTGCTTGCATGGGCACAGATGGTGCCTGTAGACAATTCTGGATAAAGTCCACTCATCATAACCTATCCTATTAAAACATTCTAAATCACTTGAAGGATAAGTACAAGTTTATATCAAAATACTAAGTTTATATTAAAATACTGCCTTAGGCCACACAATCTTGACATTTTGGATTTGACACTATGAAAGCAACTGCACTGTATCACACAGTGCATCCTTAGAGAAACTCTGCTATCTAACAATGTATCTTTGAAAGCTGAATTCCCCCTATAAGAAGATAAATGTGATTTCTTAAATTCCAAAAATTATTGGGTCATCGTTGTTTTAGATGCAGCTATGGCCATTTTACTTTATGGCCATTTTTGCCTGAACCACAGACTGAGAACCTCATATACTTACAATGAATTTGTATCAGAAATCTTTCCTCAAGATTAATACTCTCTTCCGCCTTTTTCCTTTTTTTCAGATAAAGGTCATAACATAATCAGCATAACATCCAGCACTTCCATCGTTAAGTACTAGGACTAGTGCCAATATGCAAAGGTCACTATAATGCAAATACAGTATTTTACATTGGTTATCAAGTTTCCTTCCTTGAAATTCCATTACTTGAAGTTCTGGAGAGATGTATTTGTAGAAGTCATATTAAAGCAGCCTTTGCAGCTGGCAATAGTCTTCTCTCCTTTACAATATCCATGTTTCATCCCAAACCAAATTTTCAAGAATGAAAAAATATTAGAATGAAGATCTTTACATGAAGCTCCTAATACTGTGACCCAAAAATTAATTCTGATGTTTTTCTATAGCTTTCCAAAACATTTAAAGACTGTCTCGTCAAGCCTATTAAAAGACCAAAAAAACCCCATATTTTGAAAAACATATTATTTGTAAGCTTCTAAATTGTTTTTTGTTTAGCTAGGTAATGATTTTTCTTTAAAGTCTATGTCAGGAGGGAATAAATAAAATTTGGTAGAATTTCAAATTAATTACAGCACCTGATAGAATCACAGATAAAATAACTACTCTCTCAATTCTAAGTAGCTTTTATTGTGACCACTGATTAAGTCTGGCAAATAGTTTTCATTTTGGGTGATGCAAAGGAAAAGTGCTAGATACAAGTGAAATAACGAGTGAGACATGTTTCATGCCATAATAACACTAAACCTTACTGATTTTTCAAGGGTGCAATATTTGAACAGTCAGTGCACTGTTCCATTTAGAATTTTACAGGTTTCAGGTATTACCACGTTTTGGAAACCTGAAAACAACCTGTGCCGTGATAAACCAAGATTTGCCATTTCAGAAGAGAAGCAGCAGAATGGGTAAAGTGTATGACCTAGTTGCAGAGCATATCTGATGAGATAATTCAACTTTTTTCTGACCAGTGTTGGGAAGAGCAAGATCATTGCTAGTTTACCTACACAGAAAGACAGGCAGATGAAATATACAACTGCAGTCTCATAGAAGTACATGAAGAGAGATACAGCATTAAGATCCTGACATTCCTCATGGCAACCAGATAAGCAGTTTATTCAAAGATTGATAACAGCTCAGAAAAATTTTAAGGAGCTTCATCTCTAACAGTCAATGAAAAAAAAAATGGCATTGAAAATGCTTTTCAATAAGCCTTTTCCACTGAGATTTAATTCTTTTTTTTTTTAAAGAAGACAAAGCTTATATAGGATAGCATCCTAGTACGCTAATGCAGGCAGCTCAAGTCAACTGTGGTAGCATCTTCAGTACCAAAGTTCCAACTTGTTCTGAGTTACATTGAACCACCATATAATTTTTTTAAAAAGTATTTGGAAGAAGAGCACTTCATAAAAAATACCGTGTGTCTTTGTATGAGAACTTGATGGAACTACCAAGAGCAATCTCTGTTTGCCAGCATCTGCACCTGTCTGCCCTAACACTGTTAAATGCTAATGTGAAGCCACTGCTTAAGCAACTCCACTTCTTTGAAAGGCCAGAGCAGTTATGTACCTTTTATGTGTGCTCATGTACTCAAGAAAGCTCAACCACCAGCAATTCAGGCACCAATGTCTTCAAAAGAGCTTACTACAGCTTTTTCTTAGGAAATCAGCTGACATACAAAAGCCTTGGCAAGGACCAACATTTACTCAAAATTTAAACTATCAGTCCAGAAACTTCCTATTTTGACTTAACAACAAGGACCACAAGAGTAAACTGATTAAAATGTTATGGTTACATCATTGTTTTCTGGGGAAAATTAAGAAAAACATCCTATGTTGTTATAAGACATGTTAGAAGACAATTTCATGTAACTGTTGAAAAGTTCACACTACCATGCATTCAAAGAAAAACCTGAAGTCTTATCTGCCAAAGATTAATTCTGCATAAATTACCTTTTAAACATCATTTTCAATCTTCTAGTCTGGACGTTTAGTGAATTATTTTTATACAACTGACTCTTTCGGAGTACTTACAGTCATTACAGGAATGTCTACATTTATTTCCCCTTTCAAAATTATTAATTATACAATATTGGTCAGGCTGGTTAAAATAATAATCCTTTTTTGATTAAAACTTCTTCTGGCTTTCTTCATGACTAACGGGAAGAAAAAGGCTAGAAAATACTTTTGCTAGAGCATCAGAAAAACAGTTTGTCAGAAGTGAGCAAACTCCATTTTCTGTAGACACTCCCATGAAGAATACCCAGAAACAAAGGTAATGAATGTTCAAAGCAACTCATTATTCAATAATCTGTTCATTTTAAATAAGATTAAACTTTGATTATGAGGTCACACCTCATAACAAGACAATCATAAACAAGACTGAATAGCTAGTCAAAGAATGGTTGCTTTTGCTAATGCTAGGCCACAGTCCATGAATTACCTTTAAGAACCCAAAGAAAAGGACAACAAGAACTAGTTCATACATACTATACAATCACCTTTTAATGGTGTCTGCACGAACATAATACAGATATTTGGGGGTGAGAGCAGGGGGCACAATTTCAGGTATTTTAGAATTAAAACTGCTATGAATAACATAACACTCAGTGGTATAAACTATGTAATCTCTATTACTATAAACCCTTTGCAGTACATTTATCAATGCAACAGTAACTTATAAAGGAGTCAAAAGAATAAGCCTTTCTTAGGTATTAATAAATACAAATTCATTAGGCTGCCCACAGAGGTTGTCAAGTCTCCTTCTCCAAAGACTTTCAAAACCCACCTGGATTTGTTCCTGTGTGGACTGCCCTGGGTGATCCTGCTCTGGCAGGGGATTGAACTCAATGATCTCCAGAGGTCCTTTCCAACCCCTACCACTCTACAATTCCATTATTCTATTCCCTGACAACTCATCCTTATGCTGTAAATAATCCAGAAGATAACTGCAGAATAAAAAACCCAACTTGGATCATCATGAAGCTGAGGCAGGGGCTTCTGTTTTGCTTTGGTTTTCAAGTTTAGAAATGGATGTGTACAAAGTCCTTGCAAGACACTAGTGCTTCAGCTAAGAACAGTGTATTTAGCACAGACTTTAAGCAGAGACTGTGGAAAGGAGCTCATCAAGCTCCAGCTGTTAGGAAAAGAATCATGAGAGCAAATGCTACTGTCCTACAGCAGAGAAAGAAAAATATGATGTAAAATATATGGTCTAGGCCTCCTTCCCCATTCTTCATGTCAAGGTTCTAGTGCCTTTGCAGTTCCTCCACATTAGCCTGTAGGACAAAAGAAGAAAGGAGGCGATCATGGGCTCCTTAAAGCAGGGGTCTTTAGGAATGCAGACTACTTGACAATTTAAATTGTGCTTTCTTCCATATTCACTTATTGACTGTCTTTAGGCTCCCATACTCCTTTACAGATTGTTCTGTTCCTCCTGCTTAAAGCTAAATGTTTAATGTGCATCCAATTTCTACAACAGAAGATGCTTGTTCTCAATTAGTATTTTAGCAGTAACACTAAGTGAGGTGCATTTTTCAAAATCTTCACAATCTGAGGGGATTAACAGCAGGTACTGAAGGCAATTTCTTTTGTCACAAAAGCCATTATGTTACTAAGATGGAAGGAAGCATGATGCAAACTACTTCAGTGTGCCTCAAGAGAAGCAGAGTGGCTGAGAACCATGTTAGAAACAACTGTCTTTCTTCCAGACTGAGCCATCACTAGACTATTTGATGGAGCAGGTCCAGAGGAGGGCCACAAAGATGATCAGAACCTACAAGGACAGGTTGAAGGAGCTGGGGTTGTTCAGACTAGAGAAGAAAAGGCTCCGGGGAAACCTTAAACAGGAAGGCTGGAGAGGGGCTGTTTCCAAGGGCCTCTAGTGAAAGGACGAGGGGTAATGGGTTTAAATCAGAGAAGAGTAGATTTAGACTAGATGTCAGGAAGAAGTTCTTTACCTTGAGGGTGGTAGAACAGTGGAATAGGCTACTCAGGGAGGTGGTTGAGGCACCCACCATCCCTGGAGATATTCAAGGTGAGGTTGGACAAGGCTCTGAGCACCATGGTCTAGTTGAGTGTGTCCCTGCTCACTGCAGGGGGGCTGGACTAGATGACCTTTGGAGGCCCTTGCCAGCCCTAACCATTCTATGATTCTATCCAGTAATTACTCCAGTTTACAGATGAGTATTTATTACCTCCTCCTTCCCTATGCACTTTTTTTTTCAGTGGCCATTTTAAGTGGTCATTATTACAGCTAAAAATTTAAATCAGACCTATCTAGGACTAGGTAGCAGATCTTTTTCACTTACTCTTTATAAACTTCTATCCAAATAAATTTAATCTACAAAAGTTCCCATGAAAAACTCAAATTTATAAGAAGTGTAGTAGAAATACCAGAGATGAAGGTGCCATGACACTGTTAGAAATTCTGTTATCAAGTCCAGTTGTCACACACAGAGACACTGATTAGTAAAACAAAGGCAGGGGAAGATAAAAATTCCTTTTAATATATTGCAAATCTCAAATCCCACAGAAAGAGGATATTGAAAGGCAAAAAAAACCAAATAATTCATTTGTAGCTTATTCCATCTAAGTAGCTGAATGGAAGTGATGTCTCTTAACAATGGTGTTTAGCAGTATAAAGGGAACAATGACAATAACTTCAAGCCTTGTATTAAATGTGCTTAAGAGATCCAAGTAAATGCAAGTGCTTGCTTTCCACTCAGTTATCAAAGATGCACAAGATACTGAAAATAAAGACTATGCAGCCCTCTTACTCCTAAAAATGCTTTCCATGTCAGAACTACTGACACTGCAACATCAAGTGGGGATGTTGACACTGCTTACGTTTGCCATTTTTTTTCATGCAGGTGAACTAAGAAATTCTTGCCACAGATTACATGCCTATAAGAGTGGGTTCAAAAACAGAATAAGCAGAACCAGTTAGTAAGAACAATCCATGTAAGGACATTTCATGTACTGTACACCCAACATGCATGCCCTGTCCTTATTTGTTTCTTTAGGTATTCACTGATGACTACTGTGGGAGGTAGACTCTGATCCAGATGTCTGTTTTCATGCTCTTGTGAGAAATCACCTCAAGAGGTCCAAGTCAGAGTAAATTTAGAACTACTCATCAACCACTCTAATTTAACTAAAGTATAAGAAGATCTGATTTCTGCTCTACAACCTGGACACCTGTTAATAAAAGCTACAGAGGAAGGCAAGTTTAGCCATAAGTGATTGTTTTCCCCATAAATTATTCTTAAATGTATTACTTCCTTTGAAGAACAAGCAATTACAGTTAAGATCTATTGATTTCATAATTCCACTTAGCAAACTAAATTTAAAATAAACGAACCCCAAGAAAGTTCAGTATTCTATGAAGCGGATGTTTAAATAATCTGCCTAGCTGATATCTCTGCACTATTCATAGTGAAAGGATTTGTTAAACTCAAAACGTGAGGTACCATCTTCTGAAAGTAATTCTGAGTCAAACAAGAAGCTGAGATGGTTAGTTCTGGAGAGTGACACTAAAACTGCTGTAAAAAAATAGAAAAAAAAAGAAAAAAAAAGAAGAAACTTGCCACAGGTGCATCAGTCTGAAAGAAAAGCTGCTGATGTACCTTGCTGTATATGAGGGCTTGGCTTACCATGGAACTTCAAATCCCATAGATTGTTTCTTTCCAGACACTGTCATTTTGGTAATTTTTGGCACAATTTCAGATTCCATTCTGGCTGACTGGGAATCCCTTGTTTTTCCTAGTAATAGACAAAAAGTAAGTTTGAACTGAAGGTTGTGACTATTAGGTGTTAAATATAAAGTTTAACAAGTGACATTACTTCTCTTCAACCCAGACACCAGTCTCTGATGATGTATTCCCACACTTTAGGGTCTTACTTGAATATATTACATATTTATTCAAAATAATCTACAAACAGCTATATTTACTTTGAAAATCTCATCTGTATCTCCAAGCATTCATATGATACGTACACCATTCAAGAGCTTTACTTGCAGCAGTTCTGCAGGATGGCAGAAGCTTTTCATGTAGTGTTAGACTGAAGAAGTGCTTTGAAGCTGCTCAGTAGCTTCAAAAGTTTTTATTTTGCCTTAATGTTGTTGAGACTCAAGGCTATTGTAAGGTAAAAATATATGTCTACTTCAGGTGCTGTTAGCAGCAGCACATGCTATGTGTGGGCTACCAGGCCTTCCCTGAAACCTGGAAACAGAGTTGTCACAAACTGATTAATACCAAAGAAGCCAAGCAATAACCAAAAGCTAGCTAATTTAAAGAAATAATTACCTGTGTTAAGTAATTTAATTACTTTAAAGGTATCCATTTTTACCATAACTTAAATGAAAACACAATTAGAGTAAGGGTCATTCTTCATTTTGTGAAACTACAGCTTCATAACTAATAACACCACAGTGCTATTAAGTTTCTTACCGAGCTGTTAAAAAAATTAAATTATTTACTCTGGAGAGGGTGAGTTTAAATAGAAGTGGTAAACTAGCTCTTTTCCACAATTCCTTCTCTAATATGTCAGGAACCCTTCTCTCTTCAAGGAAGAAGACTCCAAGCTCTGTGAGTAAAAGTGGCTGTACCTTGTGCTTTGAAGGATGTTATACACACAGGAAAGAAACAACAGCCTGAATTCAGAATTAAACTGCAAGCTTTAAATAATCTTCACCTATAGATTATCTAAAAGTTAGAAAAATGGCACTGCTTTTCCAGTACTAGACCAATTTGGACAGAGTCAAGTGAATATTTATTTTGAATAACAAATTAATCTTTTAAGTATCATAGATTACTACTATAAAATGACCTGTGGAAATCAGTTGGTCCTACTTAGCTAGTTAAAATCTTTATTGTGTTCTAAGATAACAGCTACACCTTTATAACCACATAATCACATTGCTTTGTAGGTTATATATAAATTCATGGTCAAGGCTGCTGAAGATTTCAGGTATATACCACACTCAAGTCTGTAAGAGACAACATAGCAAAAAGCTGTTATGCAACGTTTTCTAAACAATCACACTACAGACTGAGGCATTCTTATTTAACTGATGATTTGGTCTTCAACTCTCTAATTTGTCTTATCTGATGATACTAATTTTATTTATATGCTACCTGGAGATCTTTGGAAGAAGTAGCCTATATGAGTATTATTAATTGTTGCATACCATGTACACTGTAAATAAGGAGAAACCATAAGACAAATAAAAGCAACTGCACAAATCATGTTTACAAGCATCACAGATTATGTAACTAACAAACAGTAAAGATAAGGAATATAAATTTCTCAGATCACTGGAAAAAGGCTACTAATTAAGCACAAAAGTTTTGCTTAATTTTCAAGCTCCTACATGGATCACCTACAGTATTTTTTTATTAAGTAGTTAATCACTTGAGTTACAGTAAAAACTACATTACTTTTGTCACTAACTTGGTGTGTGTTTCTTCCCACCTTAATTCCTACAGTTTTCAAGCATTCATCACGTTCAACTGCCAGTTAAACATAAATGCTTCACATGTCAATTGAAAGCTAAATTACAGTTCATTCTCAGAAAATACCAGGTTTGAAGTCCAGTTGCTAGGAACTAATAATTACAAAATTGAAATTATATTAGTTGAAAGAAATCAATGTAATAATTCATATAATATCTCTTGAAAATAACTTGCAGTCAATAAGCATTATTGGCTACATATGATCCATAATCAAAAGTCCAAATTTTTACTAAATACAGTAGCATTTTAGAAATTAAGCTTCATTCTCTACAAATACTGTTGGGATGTTTGACACTGATCCAGAGTTAAATGTACAAGTAGACAAAAGACATCCAATGAATCAAGAGTTTGACACCAAAAAAACACAGACATTTACAGCCAGAGATTACAATTAGAAATTTTCCACTTAAAGTTGAAAGAAGATACAAAAGTAAAATTACTAAGAGCAAGAGTAAGTAAAGTAATTGCCCATCAACAGCACTGACAGATGGGTGGGTTGGTTTGTTGGGTTTTTTTTGTTTGTTTTTTTTTTAAATTTAGTTATTTTTGTAAAGCGGTAATATTTCAGCACAGGTGGAACAAAAAAGACCAGGATCATATAAAGACAAACCAAACCACACGAGATAAACCTGGAATGGTGGCAGTCAGATAGATGCAAAGGCAACAGAAGAATTATGAGTAATACTGATAGAAGTGTCAAATATAGTTATAAAAATATCAAAGTCAGAAATTAAGTACAACAAAATCAAGCAGTGCATTTGAGATAAGGACCGTCTGTCTTTTGTGCACTGCAGGCACCATTAAAGATTACTGATTATGAGCTTCATTACAAAGTACAAAAGGCTGGGAAAGGAGCATATTTTACTATCTCATCTATAGGGTACTGGAGAAAACTTCATGATAAATTCTTATCTGTTTTAGCAGGCAAAGCAAAAGCTATTCAGCACTTAACAGATCATACACAAATCCTTAACCTGCACCTTGGAACTAAAAGGAAGTAAAATGCAAAATGCTGATACAATTCTTCAAACACTTTTTAATCAGCAGAGTATCCTATGGCAGCTGAAGTGCACCTGGAAAAAGTGTGAAGCAATAATCCCAATCTGATTACAACAAGTGCAGCTGTGAGGAATATTAACATCTGAAGGGAAAGGATAGAAAGGATATAGAAAGGCTTCATAAAGTTTTTCATGCCTACCGCCATTTGTACATCGTTAAACACATATCAAATTAATTCAAAGCCAATATATTTCCTAAATATATAAAATAAAACCAAAGAGAGATATATCTTCCATAAACTCCTGAAGAAGCCCTTATCTCCTTGCTACACTTCACTACTCTCGCATTGCAAAAAAAAAAAAAAACCATAAAGGTGGATCCGATGCAAGCAACTGCACCAGTTGGCCAGTAGCCTCAAATTGCAAAGCAAGAGATTTTACTGAAGAGGACATGTTATGCATGTCTTGAGTCTGTGCATTTCCAGATGGCAATCCCCTTTAAATAAATCCATGCCAATACACAAAACAACTACGAGGGGGGTATCAGCACCAGCAAAGGAAAATACTTGCAAGGGTTCTAATTAACTGTGGCCAGATTGCAGTTTCTTTTTCTTTAAAGCTTTAAGTAATTTACATGCTTTTGAAATTTCTACTTGGTTTATATTGAGTCTTCTATTTCAGAAGTGGTATGAGCACTTACAAGAGGAAGGCTGCATAATATTTTGTTTCTGAATGTGGCTGGGGAGCTTAGACACTGCTGACAATAGATCAAATTAATTTACTTAAAGGGGGTCCTACTAGTGCTGCCTAAACCCACACAGCCATGGAAAAATATACATGTAATACCATGCCTTCTGATCTAGAAGATATGGTTTGCATCCCTTACTCTCCCACAGACTTTCTATATAACCACAAGCCACTTACACCTTTGCTTACCAGTTATACAGCAGCAGCCACCAATTGCATATAAGAAAAAAGAGCACTGGTTTTGTACTGAGCTTGTGCACCATGTCACAAGCTTGTTTCAAGTATGCTTTGTGACTCTCTGATAAAAAATAGGTACCTTTTGCATTCATTACTGGCAGGGCAACGATTCAGTGTATTAAAAAAAAAACCACAGAGAAGACATAGTTCTGTCTGAAAAGCAAATTTAATAACTAAGGCCTCTGTCAAGATAATATCTCCCTTCCTATACATTGTGCTATAAAACTACTCGTAATACCCTAGAACTGTGAAAATATTCCAAATATGAACTAAACAAGACAATCAGATGCAGACATATTACATACAATTTCATGTGTGCGGGTTTAAATTATTATCTAATACATCCATCCCTGTAATCAGCTATCTGAAAATCTTTACAGTAACATATCCCAGCTGGCAAATATCAAACTTCTGTTTATGCCATACACGTTGCGAGCTTCTAGGCTTTAATTAAAACCTTTAATTTGTCTTAAAAACAGTAGAATTGTGGTTTTCTCACTTAAAATTTCATGTCACATAGGAAAAACAATAACATAAGGAAATATAAAAATCTGATAAATGAAAGCGCTACAGTTATTGAAATAACTAATGAAAAAAATAACACTCAAATGAGTTATTGAATAAACTAATAAATTCTACAAAATGCTGTAGGACATGGAATACACTAGCCAAGAAGATGGTACTGAGGATTATCAACACATCACAATGCAGGGAATAATATCAGAAGTCTAGGATCCTCAACCAAATCCTACTAGTACATAACACAACTACTGAACTTAGAACATTCTAGATTTCCAAGATTTAGACAGCTTGCAAACCTTTAAAACATTCTGCTGCATATAATTTAACATGTACTCATCCCTATAGCCCATTTAAATTACTCTGGATGCAACAGAGCAGTGACCAAGCCTACTGCATGTGTGAGAAGGAAATTCAACATACTGAATTCCTTTCTTACAGCCATTTTTAGGGAAGCAGATGACATTACACTACTGTGAACCACAATGTACAAGTGGATGCTATTGAACATCCACAGCACTTATCAAAATAATGTAGTCCAAAGTAATACAAAAGTAAATTTGCTAAGTCATCTCCCAGTACTGAGACACAACTATACTAAAGATACCACTGAAAACAATTCTCCAAATAAGAACACTGAACTTTTTCTTTTTAAAAGAAAGGTTATTTCCTAATAGAAACCACAGTCGGGGGTTTTCCAGGTAACTTCGTCTTATTGTTACAACTATTACCTTCTCTGCAAAGTTTCAGATGGTGAATATGTTGGTTTGTGTTTTTTTCATGAAAATGGGAGTAGACATTTTCACTGAAAAAATGATGAAACTTAAAATGTCTATTTGCACCTGACTACAATTTATTTTTTTTAAGGTCTGATACAGTAGGAGAGATACAGCAGGCTTTTCAGTGATGTTCCTATGTCCAACAAGGGCCAGTTCTCTGTTGTCCACAGGACACAAACAACAGAACAATTTGGTACCCCCAAAATTTATGTTTCAGAAACAGTTTGCTTCACTAAATGCAGCTGCAACAACTGGATGCGCAGTAGGCAGTCAGAAGGGCTGGCAGCCTCACCTGCAACAGTCAGTACTCCTCATTGCTCAGACTTTACTTTCACTGCTTGCAAACTTCAGGAAGACAAATTATTTAGCACAAAAATTAATTTGTTCATGTCAGGTACCTGCCCAGGGCAGACTTCCTGTCCCCCACCCCTCCCCCTTCCAGACTGGTACAGCAGGGAAACTGGAAAAGACAGAATAGTTTATTTTCAAAAATGGCACCTAAAGAAAATATTACTTGCTTAAATTAAATCCTACAAGTGATCTTTTCACCTTGTGAAAATCCAGTCAAGTTTTGCCTTAGAAAGTTTTGCACATGCTCTTATGGCTTAAGTATCAACAACTATATCCCCAAAACACTTCATCAACATTCAATATGTAGCTACTGTGGCTATTTTTGACCAGGCTGGACTTAGTTGTTTGACCCAAGAGCAAATCCAACCTCTCCTGTAGTTTCTATAGTTTCCTACCACATCAGTCAACTGGAGATGTGAATCTGCCTCGAATAATCATAAAAAGTGTTAGAACACTTTAGTGAGTGTTAGAACATGGCAATAACACATTATCTTTCCTGCCTGAAACTTAGCCAAAATTTCTGGAATCTTGTAATTTCTCTGGCCATCGACATTTCATCCTCAACTGAAACCAAATTATACAGAATACGAAGTAATCTACTGCTGAATTCTCTTGCTCTTCTTACCTGAAACAAACACCTTCCCATGGAACTTTTCTGGCCATCAAGACATATACGAATTATCTGCTTTCAAAAATTCAAACAGCACAAAATGATCTATTAAAACTATTTTTTTCTTCGTGGCTCCTTTTTCATTTCATTAAATTGAATGGAGTTCATGTAATTTAGAATAGTTTATGTCCCACAGAAACCTAATGTCTCAGAGAATAATACATTGTTATATAAAATGTTCTACTGACCTGTATTACAACTGTGAGCATTCAGTGTTAATTAACAAATTAACTAAGAAAATTAAACTTGCCTCAAGTTTCATTTGTCTCAGTATCTGGATACTTAATATAACATTTTAATCAGCATATCTCTCTCTAAGAAGTTATGTTTAAGCAACACATGTCAACAAAGAAACACATAGTTCAGCTCTATATGTAGACCACTGGCATGGTGTTTCCAGAAACATGGATAATCAGTCTGCTTTACATTCAGTTAATATATTAGAGGAAAGAAAGACATTGTCACTGGAGTAAAACTCTCAAGATTTCCAGTTTCGCTCAGCCAACCCCTCCTGTGTAAAAGAACACAGACTGCTCTACAGAAAGGCAGACTGGCAGGTGCCTGTTTTCTTCCAGAGATTACACAAACGTCAGCTGTCTCCTTTTGATGTATCTGATACGTAAACATGTGAAGGTCCAATAGGGATTCGCAGCAATAATGCCAGTGACTTTCTCATCAGCCAAGATGTTGAAAGGTATGCCCCTGCAGTATTTCTCATGCCTACTGCTTATCTTTCAATGCACTAAAACACAGTCCTTCACATCATCGTAACTCAGTACAACTCATCCTGTAACTACTGAAACCTTCTTTGCAGGAGGTGTATTGCTTTGCACTCTAGCAATGCCAACAATGCCCCTTCTCAACCTGTAACTGAAGCTACGATCTGTTGTAGAAGTTCTTTGTTAGCAACATTTGCAGTTCTGTAACAGCATCTTCACTCTCCCACACTTACACAACTGTAAGTCGTTGGTGGTGTTTTCTAATTCAACGAATTTTTCTTAAATGACTGTGAATTGTCTTTCATTGAGATTTAGAAAAAGCTCGGTCTGATATTGCTGAAGTGCAACTCCCTACCATAAATGGCCATGTGAAGAGCAGAGTCAGCACTATGGGCAGGATAACGCTAAAAAGATATCCCCTTTAGCCAGTCACTTAATTGAGCAGAATACACAGAGTCCATGCAAATTATCAGAATTTCTGTTAAAACCTTGGCCCAAAATGAGTGTGTAAAACTGAAAGTACAATATGTACATTCTATTACAATTATTTTGGACTTCCAAAAATAACAGACAGCAAATTTCAGGTTTAGTTCTTAACCAATATTATAATGCCAGAGGAGGGTGCTATTTGCCTGCACAGCATCCAGGTAATTCAGGGACAATATGCCTTTCACATGTCGATGTTCATGTGATTATGTTCAGTGTTTGCTCGCATAGAGAAGCCAAATGAGACTTCTCTCACATTTTTGGTCCAAATACTTAAATGCTAGTGAAATTCTACAGTCCATAACCATAGTGGAGACTTGAACTCAACAAGAACTGCTTTGGGACATTGTTCTACTTCCATTTAAGAGACAACTGCTATTGAAGAAAAAGATACTAAGGTACAAAGAAGACTGAAGTCACAGAACTTTTATACCTGAACCATAAATATTCTCATTTAAAAAAAACAAACATAAAACACCAAACATTAAAGAGCACAGAAGCTCTATATTTAAAACAGCAATTAGATGCAAGAACAAAACCATAAAGTTGATGCTAACAAGAAGATCCTTCAGTAAGATGAAAACTGTTGGGCTGTTATAAATCCCCCCAAAAAATCATCAAAAGATACTATTTTCACCAAGCAAATTACAAACTGTCTTTCTTCCACTTGTCACAAATTAATGTTTGCATTTCTTGACCATGAGTGATTTTAATAAATTGAGAAAACTGACAAGGAAAAAGCTGATAGTATTAACCAGAATGGAAATAGTGATGCTGGAAGTCAGACTCCAATAAAGACGAAACCAGTAAAACAAAAGATAGACATTCTACAAGTTTGCCTGCTTTGCAGAAATGATCATGTTCTGTGCAGAGCTTCCAACTCAGTGAGTAAGCAATGCCTTTTACTCTGGTAGAAAAAAAAGCTTCCAAAGAAACAAGAATAAGCTGCTAAATAGAATTAATGTGTTACATGTAATAGGTGCTCTCACTTTTTAAAGCAGTCTAGCAGAACAGTGTCTGTGTTCCACAAAAACAATGGGATTTTTTTTCAGAACAAGCATTTGTAGCTGTGCACTTGGATGCCATTACTTAAGAAAAGTAACTAACTATTGTAAATAAAAACTTTATCTAGAAAAAAAACCCACCAAGATGTCTGGTCATATGAACTAATAATATAGCTGATGGAACTATGCAAAAGGTACCTCTGACAGCTGACAGAAGAACTTCCAGACTTAGCAGCTGATAAGCCCCAGACTACAAAAGAGCTGTATTAAAAGACAACAAAGTAGAAGGTATTTTACCTGGTTTTACAAAACTGCATAGCTCAAAAGTACTGTAACTTGAAAATGCTACCTCTTTTGTTATTCCACCCACTATCTTAATATCCAAAGCCTAAACAGCTACTGGAGCTGCATAACCGTGCAAAAAGTTAAATGATACATGAACTGAGTTTATTTTAAAAAGCTGTGAATCTTAATTTTAATACACAGATTTTAAAGCCACCTGGACAATTACTTTGATGAGAAAAAATGCTAAAATATGTTCAGTTTCTATTGTTTTTAATGTAAAGGAAAAGAATGTTAAGAAAGGACAAGTTGGAAACAAAGGACATTTAAATGCATTGCTTTCTTTTGCACATGTTAATTAGTAAAACATTTCACACAAGCTGTTCAAGGAAATTTGCTGAGTGAACATACACCTTTTATAGTACTTGTTTTACTAGGACTGAATCTAAAATAATGAAGAAGAACACATGCACTTAAAAAAAGGAAGCAAAATAATTAACAAGGTGCTATTTTCCTTTTTTTTGTTGTTGTTACTGGTAGTTGTTGTTTTTGTGGGTGTTTTCCTCCATGTTAGAGACTGATACTGATAAAGTTCCTGCTCTTCCCCTCCTTGACTATTCCAAGGTTTCAGATGAGGGGTGGTATTTTACATCATTAGATCAGTTTTCCATTATTCCTCAATTACAAAATATTAAGTACCTTTTAAAATAAACAAATAAGTAACTGCAGGATCACAATTCCACAACAGAGATTTCAGAAACACTATTTAAAGCTTAAATGCATTTTCTTATATCCAAATCAGCTTAAGATATCAAAAATATTTATATATTATTTCTATGTAAATGTGACAGATTTAAGTATTCTGTAGACATTCAACATCAATTTAAAGATAAGACCAGGAAAAAACATTAAGATTTCCTCCTCCTAGCTGAGTCTTGTTTTCATTGTGTTCTTACATCATGAAACCAAAGGCTGTAGGTACACCATCACCATCAAACAAGATGTTTCCATGATATGTTCACAGCCTACCAATTCAATATTAAAGATCACATTTTACAATGTACTATTCAATTCAGCAGTGCACTCTCCCTGTTTTTTTGTATTATACTTAAAATCAGAACATCACCAAAGAATGTTCATCACCATCCAGACTCTTACTCCTCTCATCAAAGCTCTTTTCCACATGGTGGAACACCAGAAAAAAGGGAAATGAGGCTTAAAGTCTGGTCACATTTTTATCTACCAGTTTTTGGTAGTAAGTCCATAATAATGTGGCATATGAAGATGCGCTATTCCATATGTGACTACTCTCTACTGGAAGATACCTTAACTAGCCATAATTATTCTAGAGTACCAACATTTTATTCTACCTTACTACTGGGATTCAGAGCTCATCTTTTCTGATACAGGTAGCTACAGCATCACTAGTAGTTCTTGCTAGTACACTTTCCAGATACCACTGTGCTATAAAGGCCTTTTTTCTGTAGGTACTTCCTGAACTCAAGCAACTCCTGCCACTTGGAGAAGTACAACCTCAGTTTTGTCCTAGGTACTACAGATGAAAGTCGAATAGATCCCACACAAGCTTACTCAACAGCAGCTGTCTAAATATATCCACGAGAGGATGAACATAGTCACAAAGCATAATTTGAGATGTAAGCTGTTAGATAAAGCAGTTTGAAACTACTAAATCATACTTTACTGCCACTTAATTTTCTTCTACTTTGTTTCTGTCCAATCTTCTCTTTGTCTTCTCCATAGTATCAACAGGCGTCAACATCTGCTTTTGTTGCTTCCTTTAATTCTAATTGAAGGCACCCTGCTCCTTTCCTAAATAAACAGTATTAGTTTGCCACACTGCTATTTTGCTCTATTCATACCTAGAGTACATTTGAGGAAGGGTAAAAATGCAGAAGCAGCAATGGCTAGCCAAAAATACAAAGAATATGGAGAAATAAAAGCTCTAGCATTCTTTGTTGTTTAAATGTGTTGGTGACAACACATTTACAAGAAGTCTTTGAAACCTAGGTGTGAAACTGCTAAAGATCTCTGACTCTAACTTGCAAAACAAACTCAAGCTGTAACAATGTAGTAGGCTGATCAAGCATAATTAATTTATCTGCAGTCCAGATAAATTACCTGCAGTTTTAAAACCTATGTATAAAAAAAAATATAGGGAAACAAGTTCACATCTATATTATTAAAATTTTAGAGACAAAGCTTAAGCTATATGAAAAGCCACGAAGGCAGTTTTCCTGGACCTCCACTATACACCAGTTTGTACAAACATTTCGCTACAACAGATTATACACCAGAAAGACATCATTCCTTAAGAAGCACATTATAGATGCTACCAGTAACAGTGGACATTATTAGAGATTTAGTGAATCTAATATTAATTAGACAATTAAGCTGACAGTAGGGCTTACAGTAGCTAACAGATACAAAATCCTAGTATTAAGCTCTAATTATATTTATCCGAGAAACTGTTGTAAGAAGTGCAGACTCCTCCTTTTTGTTCTTAAGCATAGCACTTGGTGTGGATGAAGCTTCATAACCATGCCTAGCTGACAAGCAAAATGTTCCTCGTTATGAGGGTCAGCAGTAGGGAAGAGAAAAACATCAAAAACGGGAAAATGTGTATCTAAAACCACAAAAGGTGATAACAAGGACTCAAACAGGGAGTACCCAAAGCAACTTCAACTCATATTTTGGAATATATTAGATACAAGATTTCCATTTAGTCTAAGTTTTTTTCATGCAGTAAAAAGAAGGCAGAAGAAATGAAGCAGTAAATAGTCTCTTTCATGTCTGCCATTTGGGCATCACAGCTATAGACAGAGGTATTGTCCATAATCACAGGGCTGGAGCACCTCTCCTACAAGGACAGGCTGAGAAAGTTGTATCTGTTCAGCCTGGAGAATAAAAGGCTCTGAGGAGATCTTACAGTGACCTTCCAGTACCTGAAGGGAGCCTACAGGAAAGCTAGAGAAGGACTTCTTAGAAGAGCATGTGGTGATAGGACAAGGGGCAAGACTTTTAAACTGGAGCAGGGTAGATCTAGATCAGACAATAGAATGAAGTTCTTTACTATGAGGGTGTTGAGACACTGGAACTGGTTGCCCAGAGAAGTTGTGGACACCTCATCCCTGGAAGCATTTGGGACCAGGCTGGATAAGGCTCTGAGAAACTCAGTCTAGGGGGAGGTGCTTCTTTCCAGCTCAAGCCATTCTATATAGTTTTCCAAGCTTTTAGCATTTAAAGTATTAATTTCTACCATGGATTCTGCCAATAGACAAATGAGCCTTGTCAACAGCTTTGCTTTCTGTACTAAAGTGCAAACTTCAATAGGACTTATAATGTTTACATTTTTATACAACAGCACTAAAGAGGCAATCATTCATCCTTAAAAATTAACAGGATTTTTAAAAAAACCAAACCAAACCCAAAACAAAACACTACTCCAACGATACCTTCCTGGCAATCCAGCAATAGCATCTGAGAACTTAGTAAATTCTTCACTTGACTATCTAAAGACACAGAGAAAAACGATGATCTTTACCATGACCTGAAGGGACTGAGATAGAAGGCCACTGTAAGAACAAGTAGAGCTACTGTTTCCCCAGGGTCTCTGGTTCTTCTGGAATTCCCAAAGTTCTAAAAAGGACACAATCATTTTTAGTTTTGTTGACGCTTCCAAGCAAAACACACAATATAGTCAACTATTGATTGACTTTGTCTGAAAAAAAAAAATAAATAAACCAAACTAGTGTTAAAGGGCCACAAAATAAAAGTCAGAAAAAGCCTGGAGTGTCACTTTTTCCAGTGTAGGTGTACAGTATGTATGAGGAGAATGTCAAAAACATATCTCAAAGGATTTTAAAAAGCTTTTCATTGCTGGTGACACATTTTTCCCTGAAATAAGCCACTTCCTTTCTAAAACCCACACAGTACCTCAGTGTCAAGATTCAGTAACTTCTCAAAGTCTGTTTATATATTTTTTTCTTAAACAAAACACAGAAGTCTTAAGTTCTCATTACTTTCCATGATTTAAGATATAACTAAATCATCAGTCATGTCAGATTTCAAACATTTCCATTCAGTAAAGAGTACATCCTCTTTGCCACATACAGAATACATGCCATATCTGTCATTAAGTATGATGGGCTCTCAACAGTAGGCATGTGAGATCTGCCATATTACTGAAAAGCTAGCACAGCCAATTGAAGCTGGGGACAAAAATTTCCCCTGAGCTACCTGGGTATAAATAATGGATTCGCAAATGTGTGAAATCAAAGCATTAGAGACAAATATTATAAAACCTGAGGGACTCTAAGCTAATGAAAAAATATTGTACATCATCATTAAACTTCAGAATGTTTGCTCCTCCAGGATCTCTTTTGGATTTTATTTATAGGGAGAATGTCAAAGTATCTGTTTTAAGACTCCCAACTTCACCCATCCATAAACCACAAAGCAGAATTGGTAAAAGTTACCTGTTAAAAAAGTCTCATGTGGTAATGTTTGTGGGATTTCTACTTATTTGTTACTGGTGTAAAGCAAAAATGAAGGAATATATCTATACAGGAAAGGCACAGAAAGATAAAGAATGTTAACAAAATGCAAGCTAAGCACCTTGTATTTGTGGCTCGCATTCTTGAAACTGCCCACACGGTCTTAATAGCTATGTAAAAACCTGAGTATATTCAGTATTAATATAAATCATAAATAAATTGCAGTGAAGTAATACCTTCTTCACAACTAACAGCTGCAAGCAAAGTAATATAATCCAATATTTAGACTTAAGCTTGAGACCTGTGCTCAATTCCTAGATTATCTGGCATATCATGAGTAAGGCTTTTCAATTTCCTGTGCCTTACTTTCAATTTTGATTCTTCACTGTGAAACTTGTTTCTTATTAAATATTTATACATATATCTCAATAAAGGCCCTGTTCTCAGCGCTATTCCTAAGAAACTACCATAAAACAAAACAGTCAGTGCTCCAACACAGACAGCTCAACTGCAGAAATGACTTCATTAAACAGGACTAGATTCCTTGCTACCACAGAGCAATCCCATCTGATCAGTTCACAGCAGTATTTATTTCCTGCAAGAACTGCACATTTACAGAGACATCTGAACCCCTTCTTGTTCAAAAATCAGTAAAATAAAAAATCTTAGTGTCATAAAGTGGTTAAATCCATTAATGGTGCCTGATATGGAACCGAATCTAGCTCGCCAGTATCTGTATTTGCTCTGCAATACTAACATGGGCAAAAAGAAGAATGAAAATACTTGCCAGAAAGGCAAGCACAAATAAAACAAATACACAGAGAACACAGATCCCTTTGACTAAAATGTTACCACTGTTTATAAATACTTTTTTAGAAAGTTGATATTTAAGAAAGGTTTCTCAAAGAACTCAAAATATCAGCTAAATTTCAAACAAACATCCTTGCTTCTTGACTACAGCAAAAGCAAACTTAATGCAACTGTGCATTTAAAATTGGAATGTCTGAACATCACTAATACAGCTGAGATAGAAAAGACACATGAGAAGTGCAACATGTCAATCACATGTGTTTGATTTTACAGATGAAAAATCAACTGAAATATAGCCAACTGAAATACTAAAATAATGTCTATCTTAATATCCTATTACCTCCACACACAGTAAATACTTCATAAGCAACTCTTCTCCAAAAGCTCCATATTTGCATAAGAAGTGTAAGACAAGTTTCACTATGTCTTCATAATTTTTAGTTCTTTGTGACTTATTCATGAGTTCTCTTTGAAAACGTGTCATTTTAATCTCTGCAGACTACAAGCATCTTACAGGTTCAAGTTAACTTCTGGTCATTTTACCACAAGGAAGTTGTAGAGAAGGTCAGGTTATTTTCTGAAGGAATCCTACCAACACTATGCATTCAAACCAATTATTTGACCAACAAGCCATTGACATACCTCAGAAGTCACTAAGAATTATTTTTAATAGGCCATTTAAAAGTATGTAATGTCAATGTGTCCACAAACAAGCTAAAGGATGCTTTTGTGATTACACAGAACTAGAAACCAATGGACTATATAATAAGAAATGTTCATGTCAACAATGCACACAGAAGTATAGACAACTTGGAACTGTAAGTCATCTCCTCATCATCTAAATAGCAGTTCGGACACAGTGAAATGAACATAACATCTACTCAAGAGTTTATCAGCTGTCTACGCTTCAAACATGCCAAAAAATGATATAAAGTTATTCATAAAAAATTCAACTCAGTTTCCAAAGAAACAAACCACAAAAAAAAAAAATCATCCCTTTCAGAAATTTTTTACTACATAAAATACAATATGATAAAATTAATTTTTTGCTTTTTTTTTCCCCCAATCACAATTCATAATCAACATTTAATACATTAACATTTTTAGAACTTTGAAAAGCTGAGCACTTTTAGATTTAGGAGATGTGAATGTTTGTGTATATAACCCTAAACTACTGCCCTTATATAAAGGCACTGTAAGAAACTATACACATTTCATCAAGACAACCTATATCCTATCTTCATGCATATCCTTTGTAGAGCTATTCACTTTTGAAGCAGTAGTAGCTGCTCTCTAACTTCTTAACTGCAGATATTTCAGAAGTTGTTGATTACTGTAAAAACTGTGTTTGAATAACATGATCAGAGGAAATAGGCAAACAGAAAGTTACAAAGACTACCTCACTGCACCTGTTAGTCTCTTAAAAATAAGATTTTGAAATATTATTGTGCAGCAGTTCCAGAAATTGGAGTAGCTTGCTGTCTCTGAAGCTTAAGATCCTGAGAACTGTCTGAACATTCAATGAGAAATTACTCATATAGTTCTCAATAAAAACTAAAAGCCAGGTATGTGAAGTTTTAATCCCACATTTGTGGGGCTTTTTTCAAACCTGAAGCTTATGCTAACATGTTACACTTTTCTGAAAACCAAAGTGTTTTCTGTTGTCATTAAAAACCAGCTAAATATAATGACATTAAATCACATACAAAATGGTACAAAGCATCAATCATGCTTTTATATTCCAATAGGGATTGTTATTTTCTTACTCTTCTCATACTTTGACTTTCAATATACTCTGGTTTTCCAAAACAAGTTCAGATAGAAATCACCTAGAAAAATGAAATCTAAAAATCTAAAACAGTAAAGTGGAACAGGTATTTAGAGACATTTTAAGTGTTGATTTTAAGAAAAAAAAAAGCTCTAATTTCTTCTTTAACAAAGAGTTTTAAACCTAACAGTTGATTTTTCCTTATTTCACATCCTTTCCTTCTTAAGATCCAAATAAGGTTTAGAAAAGATATAAAAATTATCTGAAAAAAAAAATGTACAAACCCATTTCTAATTGAAAGCAAACTAGAGACCTAATATGGTATCTGAAGACACATTAGCAGGTTCCAGTTTTTGTCTTATATGTTCCAAAGGGATCTTCCATGGAAACAAATATTCCCATGCAAACCTAAACAAGAACTGGAGCTTGTTTCCACAATATATACAATCATTATGGAATATTCAATCATAACTCCATTTCTATCAGGTAAGTTAGCAGAAAATTGCAATTCAGGCAGTCCTTTAAGAATTATGCATTTTATTTATATACATAAAGCCATGTCCAGAAATCAATTTTGTATTAAAAATATGCAGCAGCCACTTTAAAAATTATGTACAAAATACATTTAATGTACAAATTTATGTATATGTAGGAGCATACACTCTGAATACTACTATGTAGTTTAATTTTTTATGCCCTTATGCAAACACAAACACAAGTACTTTGCAATGTTAATATGTGAATTTCAAAACAAATAACACAATTAACCCATAGCAAACGAAGATACATACTAGCTGAAAAAAGAGAGGGTGGGGGAGAGCTCTTTACATACATCAATTCAAATAAGCTTACTGTGTTAAGCATAAAATACACAAAATCAAAATATACAACATTAATTAGGCAGAAACACTTCAGTGCAAAGGCCAAACACAGACCTGTTTTACAAAAATGCTGTGATATCATGCAATATTCTAAGACAATTAAACCTGCCACCTGGTTTTCAGTAATGAAATTAAGGAATAATTACAGTAAGTACAAAATACCTGCTTCTTTTAAAAATAAAAGATAGTAACACATTACCTGCTGTTTATAAAAGCAAAACTGTAATATTTTTCAAGCATGGAAATAAATGATCTCTGCTGAAAATAATTCTGAATTAATTTTTATCCACCACTTAAGACACCTTCTGCAGTATTCAGCCTTCAGGTCTGTGACAATTCAGGGCTCACTTCAAAATCAGGATTGAAAATGGAAGAAAAATCCCTCCCCTACTCCTCATAAACTGAACAGGATGTATTGCTTCTTGAAGACCACTAACAACACTGAGGCAAAAGCAAATGGATATATGAAATCTAAATGTATATATGAAAATCTAGCTACCTAAGAAGATCCACAGATGTTTAATGAAGTATCAGACCCACAGTAAGACCCATAATCAACATATATAATAATGCTGATGCCCTCTGGGGCTTGAGTCACTTGTTCTACCTTCATTCCTATGGCAAAACTGAGATCCAAGTACCACACACTGCCCCTAATACTTGTATGTACTTTTCAATGGAATCCACAGGACACACAGTTTGGTGTATGCCCACTACAGGCCCTAAAATTATTTCAAACGCTAAGAAGAGAAGCCAGGGGAACAAGAAAACAGACCAAAACCAAAGAGAAGTTCAACAAGAATAAGAGAAAAGATTCAGAGGGAAAAACAAAGCTACACAATGATTAAAAACAAACAAACAAAAAACAAACAAACAAACAAAAAAAACCCAAACAAACCAAAAACCATCATTCAAAATCTCTACCTACATTAATTAGGGCATCAAAAGTATTTGGGATATCAGAAAGCAAAACCACCTAAAAATGTACCATGCATGACAATGCTGGACTTGGCACTAATATCTTACTTCTACAAATCAGAATTTCTCCACTAGAAAAATACACATGATTTTGGAAAAAATGAATTTTAATTAAAAATCCTCCAAATATGGCGTTTTGCCTAAGTGGGAAAAATGGACTTCTAAGCAGTAAGAAGTTAACACTTGCACTAACTACAGAGAAACTGATCACTGAAAAAAGTTTTGTATTGTTCAAAAAGCATAATTCACTATTAAGACTAATTAATAAAACAGTATAACATCAGTATCAGGTAGAATTCTATAAGAAGTCTTCTGAGGAAATCCATTAATTATGCTCCTGCTCATGAACTTACCAGATAATAGTACAAACCCTTGACAATAATATCTACACTTTGATGCTTTAAGGCACTCTACATAGCCAAGGATACAGATGGCTAGATGAACATGTAGAACATACACACTGCAGCACTGTCATTATAGAAAACTTTATTAGTACAGGTAAGAAACATTACATTAATTCAAGAGGTCAGAAGTCACTCTGCTCATAGTCCTAAATGACAATAGACAAAAAATCAAAATATATAGAATATTTAATTTGTACCTGAGAGTACTGCAAAGTTGGGGTTTTTTTTATTTAGAAACACAACTGTAAGTGCAACCTGAAGTCAGGAATAAATCTAACGTTTTCATCTTCTTTTTCATGGAACATGTTCAACAAAAATATTAAAAATGAATCAAAGTTCTGTGTACTGTTCCATACTAGCTTCTAAGTTTATAATGAAATAAGTGTATGGCAATATAGGAACAAATGTATTTTTTCAGTTGGAGCAGTATGTTTATTGCAATTATTGCTGTTCAGGACCTAAAATACTGTCACTGAAAATATATAAAAAGTACTAATATGTACTAAAAGGAAAGCTGAAACACACATGCAGTTACTAATTTGACTATCAGGGGCACCAGTATCTTGCAATTATCAGGAAAATTAAAAATAAAAAAATAATAAAAAAAAAAAGTCCAGAATGTCCTGATACTGATCTTCCATGTAAAGACTCAAAATAACAATGCTGGGTGCAAACAATAGAAGAGAATATATTTCCATTACTAAAGGAAGCTTTCTTCAAAACAGACAAGAGGCAGACACAAACAGCACTTACGCTTTGCCTGAATGTTCTGGGTTTTGTTTTTTTCCATTGAGCAAAGACTCATGCTAAAGTTGAAAGACTTGTTACTCCAGTACTTTTCTGAAAGACTTGAGAACAAACCATGGAATCCCAATGAAGCTACATGCAACATGCATAAAGCTACAAAATAGCTGGTTTAAAATTCTAATTATCACATTTTAGTGCTGATTGAACAGAACGGCCACTCAATTTTAATAGTTTGCTCCCCTACAAATTTGGTCCTATGAAGAACTATACATGTCCTACCACAAACAAAACTGTCAAAATCTGAGGTTAGTGAGTCTTTTAAAAACTAAAGGTATTTCTGTTGGAATACTGCAACCAAGATCAAGATAAAAGAGAATAGTGACATTGACTGGAAACATCAATTACAAATTTGGCAGTTTAATAACATACCCTATCAGAAAATCTAACTTTAAGAACATTTAATAGAACAGTTGTAATATAAAGTGAGGTTCCCACTCCCCAAATTATACACCATATAGCAAAACTAAATTACTTTACAAAATAACAATTCAGTGTTCTTCTCAAAGAATTGTACCTTCAACACCTAGAAAGACGTTTCAGGAAAGTCTAATGGTGTTTATAGAATCTTGTACATGCAAGATCTACACACCAAAGTTCAAGACTTTGCAAAAGTTAAAAATGTTAAACCGCCAGTGAAAATTAAGTAAAATGAAAGATATTCAGTACAACAACTTAGAAGCTCATATACAAATTTGCTACGAAATTTGCTGAGAACTGTAGTATGTCAAAAAATTTTTTTAAAAACCCCAATTCTGGATTATAATTAGGTCCTATATAATTACTTTTTTTTTTTTTCCTATAGGGAAAATTCACTACTCTCTTGTAAAAGCTCTTTTTTGGTTAGCTTTCATAATATCATCAGGAGATGCTGATTTGAAGTCAAATGGTGTGATAGCTATTATAGGACCAGTTTCCTTGGGCTGTACATCCTGTACTTGCCTACTGTATAGGAAGGCTTTATGTCTAGCCGCTGTGTGCCGCTTATAGCCCTTGGGGGGATAACGGAGACACAAAGTTAAAGCAAAAGCTGAAGGTCTTGCACGCAGCGCCTTCACCCATGAAAGGGACAAATCCTGACCCAGAGGAGTAAGCCCTCTTTTGGATTTTTTACTTGTTTTGGCAAAACCTGAACATTTTCCTTGTTTCTCTTTTGGAAGTTTAGTTTCAGGGCTTAAGTTATTGGCCCATGCTACTGCCTTCTGTTCTGCAGATGTATCTGCATTTTTTATGAGGACACTTAAATCAATGTTGTCTCTTTTAGAGGGCCTTGATTCAGTTACATTGAGCATGGGGAAGTCCGTCCTTTGTTGAGTTTTATCTACTTTAATAGTCTCTGCTATTAAATCTGAGAGCGATAAATTCTCAACCTCCTTTGGTGGAGAAGCTATTGAGAGGGCTAGAGAAGACAGAGATCCTGTTAGCTCTGGTATCCCACCTGAAGTTTGGGGTCGACTTACTAGTTGTGCTAATGGTGAGGCTCCCAGATTCGTATCACTGAGACTTGCTGTTGACTGGGTATAAAGATCAGCCAAAGAATAATAGTGGCTAGCACTGTTTTCCTGATTCTTCTGAAGTAAGTCAGCCAATGATGTACTTCCAGAGCTTAACACTGGCAAAGCAGCCATGTCTGAAGAGGGGCTTCCTTGTTTACTACTTTGCACAAGTGAAGTGAAATTTTCAATTTGTTCATTCTTTCTACTTGCAGTATGACTGACTTCATTAGTAAGAGCCAATTTTCCTAAAGCACTTGTTAAACACGGAGGACTGTAAAAATTCACCTTACTATTGCAATCAGCAGTATTTGAGGAAACAAGATGAATGCTGTCTTTAGGACTCAGAGAATCACAAACCACATTCTGCATCAGCAAGGATTTCAAGTCATGTGTTTTCTTGCACTCCAGCTTCTTAAAGGAAGAAT
Organism: Ceyx melanurus; assembly: GCA_024611195.1. Lineage (NCBI taxonomy): Eukaryota > Metazoa > Chordata > Aves > Coraciiformes > Alcedinidae > Ceyx > Ceyx melanurus. The sequence continues at coordinate 7,435 of JANHGL010003773.1, read as the reverse complement.
TTCCACATGGGTTACTTCCAATGCTAAAGTAAACATCTTCACTGTCAGGAAGTGAACTTACTGCATTAGCACTTTCTGGTAGCTGACTCTCTGCCTGCTTATTCACAGGTAAACAAAGTGATCCTTTACACACATCATCACTGAAAGAAGATGCCTGAACATGTGAAGAGGATTTAAATCCTTTCCTTTCAGATGAAGATATATTGGGTTCTATAGCATTAAGGATCATTCTGTCATTTGTAACTACAGAGTAACAAGCTGAACCACTTTCGGTTATCAAGTTTCCAAACCCAGGTTTGTTGGCGTTGTCAGCAACATTTTCTACAGCACAAGATAAACTGTCTGTATCAATACACATTTCTGGACAACAAAATAAGTCTCCTTACCTTACAATAGCCAATAATTTTCAGATGGAAGTGCAGTCACAGCAAAATAGCCCATTTTTTTTTAAAGTTGGCAGCAGCAACAACAACCACCACAAAAAAAAAAAAAAAAGAAACATGAAAAGGCATTTAATTACTAAGTGTTAGCCAAAGATATGCAGCATTCTATAATTAAATTACAGGTATCTACTGAAGTACCTAAGAAACCAAGAATCGGCAAAGAATGCCTGTTAAGATGACAAAAATTTAAGCATAAATCAAAATAAGAAAGTTTTGTATAGGATAGAAGATGTCTTTTCACCAAATAAATAATGAAAGTGCATAAAAACTTAAAGATGTTGCCCATCTTTTAGGACATGTACTCATTAACTCATGTATTAGAAATCAGATTTAGTGTGAACTGAAGATGGTTGCAGTTTGACTTTAAGCTGACATTAAGGTTTTATTTTGACTTCTAGTTCAAGAAAAGCTGCTGTTTCCTTTAAATGTTTTGCAGAACACAGACATAAAAAAGTTAGTCTTTTGTAATTTTCTAATAAATGACTAATGCAGTAACAAGCATCTTCACAGCTTGTAAAGCCAAAATTAAACTGGATGTAGCAATGAATCATCTTGAATGTAAACAATAAAATGGAAGCATACCTTTTGTCATCTTTCCTACAATCACAGTGTCCTCATTCTTGGTATTCACATTTTGTTTATTGCCTTGAGAAAGCACTAGATCCAAAGCCTTCTGTACATCAAATTTACTATCCAGCACTGCTTGCACCATTGTTTGCTCTGGTACAGACTCTGCCAAAACTTCTCTCATTTGATCAAGGCATGAATTAAGACGGGCTAAAAAAAAGAGACATTAATGTTACAAGATGAACAAATAAAAATGTCTTAAGCAGCCTAACCACTAGCACCACACATGTGATTAATAAAAGCAGGAAGAAAATATCACAGTAAAGGATCAATCCTTTAGAAATGCATTTCAATCTCGCTTATTGCCACAATAAACTTTGCCCCCAAACCCTGCATAATATTTGACTAATTTCAGATACTGCTACAAGGAACACAACACTGACTACTATTGTCTATAAAGTATCAGTATTTAAATACTTCCATGTTGCAAAATGAACTATCTTCACTGCAGAGAAAATATACAAATATTCACATTAAAATTTTCCGAAGTAGTTTAGTAAGTGAAGTACATTTTAAGTGTTTACAGATGCCATAATAAACACTCAAAGTAATACTACATTCTCAGGAGGCTCAGGTCTTAACAACTGAAAAGTCTAGATCATCACATCAGGTTTGAAACTACCTGCAATCTTTAGTTTTCCTACAACTAATACATTTTTGGCTGATAAAATCTATTTTCTTTGGAGCATACTTCTGCAACTCGTACATGCCTTGCCTAAGATAAATTTCTTAATCTTGACTTGCCACACAAGAGACTGAAAATTCACCAGGCTGCCACTCATTGGAAGTAGTGTGGTGATCACACATGAACACAAGGGAACAGAAGAAAATCTTCAGAAATATGACAACTTCTGCCAGTTCAGATACTAGAAAACAGGAACTGATCAGGAAGACAGCTACTGATACTGTATTTCAACACCTCCTCAGAGATGGCAGTGTTTAAAGAACTTTGCTAAGGGAATTTAAAAGCATGAATTCCAACTTCCACAAGGTTACCTGAACCAGCACCCTTGACCTGTAAGGCAAATAAAAAGTCAACATTCCCTGGACATTCGGTCTGCAGCACAAGACCTGGCAGAGGCCTGCACAACGTGCTTGTTGGCCATTTTACTAGCCCACACTCAACAAGGTCAGTCTTGACACTGACTAAAATAATTTTGTATTAATGGCCAACACTGCACACTGTAACAAAACAGGTCTGCTGCTGTTTTCACAGTAGTAATGGTCATTTCTACTTTTTTTTTAATATAAGTCTAGAATATTACTTTCCTTCTTGTTCTAATATCAGTTCTTAACTGATTTAGTCTGTCAAAAATATTCTGAAAAGCCAGGATACATATTATCTCAGCAGATCTGCTGATTATTTCCAACTGGTCTCTTCAGGATCATTTCCTGCTGGAAAAACACATACTGCATCCCAATTTACCATACTTACCCATATGTCTATACATTAGCATAGCTTCTACAAATTGGAATCTAGATTGTTTTTATTTTATCTATTGTTTCTGAAGTTTCTGGAATTTGTTTTGAATACCAAATTTCATTTGTGTATTTTATTGTCTGTTCATTTACCAAACACTTTTGTCTCAGCTTATCAGCATTTAAAAAATAACCTGATTATTTCCAAAACATTAAAACTAACTCGCCTATTAATACTCAGGAAAGAGATTTGTGAATCTTTATCACAAAGCATGGAATTAAGCTATTAGGTATCAAGTTTAAAAAACAGAAGCATGTGTCTTTTCTCCAACCACTCAGCTCATATCTCGGCTTGTAACGTGGAATTCACAGCTGCAGGACTGAATGGAAACCAAAGCCTAATGCATTCAAAACAAGGTAAGGACTGTAGAGCATACAGGTATCTAAGGATGTTGGCTGCTGTTTCAAGGGTTTGAAAACCTATCAAATACTGCTAATTGCAGTAATCTGGAATGCAATATGAGCAACAGATCATTCTATAAATAATCTGCTTCTGATACTACTCCCTAAGTATCTATTTGCAGAGTTAAGAACCTGAGCTACATGGATGCTTGTCCAGAGCCATTACAGCTGCTAAGAAGAAACTAGTATTTCAGTGTCTGCAATCAAGTTCTAAGTAGTTTACAAAAGGCAGTTACAAACTTAAGCTATGCTTATGAAGTGTGTTGTTCTATACCAAGATTACAAAATTGTGAGCAGTATCAGTGAAGTAACAATAATTTAAGACTATTTTAGTAAGTCCTTATTTCATAAAATAGATTGTTCAGAGAACAGTTTATTTTCTATAATTACCTCTATCAACTTCAGTCAACTGATGGCCGGATGTAAAAGAATCAGCAGTATCATCTGTATCTTCAAAGCCATATTCTTCTTCTAAAGGCTCAGCAAATGCTGCTGGTTTGTCTCGTCTGGAGTAGATAAATTGAGCTGCTGCTCACAAAGACGAAACACAAGGTATTAAAAAATAAAATATTTTTCCCTCCTTTGGAAACAAATTATATCTAAAGGGATAAAAAGTTAGAATGCTGAGCTGCAGCAGTGATTTAGGGGGTAGAAGGGTGGATGAAACTACTATATAATGACTACTACATGAAGACTGTACAGAATATTAAAAAATCCTAACAGTGAAACCACAGTCCGGGCAATATCCTTGTATCCATGTAATGAAATAATTATCCAAAACTCAGTATTCAAACAAAAGAATATACTCCAGGTTTGCAGAACATTAGTTTCTGTACTGAACCATGACCTAAGGCCTAGTGTGTTAAGAACCTTATTCCCCAGTTATTTTTTTTAACCTCAGTTACAAGTAAAAAACAATTAGCATCAAAATAACATTGTTTTTACAGTATGGCACTGTCAAACTTCTGATATAAATGTAATGGAGTTGAACACATTCATATCTTCTTAGAATTTCATTATAAATACAGACCATGAGCTTAAATGTATAGTCACACAAAACTACAAACAAGTCTGTAATTCCACTCTGATTTAGCAACACATTAAGGCATAAATAAAACTTCTTGGTGAACATAAGCTTCAGCCATTACATACTCTCAAGAAATGTACACATTATAATGTAAAGAAATTTAATTATGTTATGCAATATTTTACCCAGCTCTGAAATACCTACTGACAGCATATGTGTATACAGTTAAGTAGTTATAGCCCTAGCTACTGCTTTCCAAATGAATACAGTTTCATATTAAAACATCATTAAGTGATGCAACTCCTAAAAGATTTCAATCTGATCTAGATTATATAGTAAAGGAAGCTTACGTAAAAAAAGTTCTTAGGAAAATTACTATGCACAAACAAGAATTAGTTTTGCAATTTAACAGTTTATATTTGATTAGAAAGTAAAAATGTTGCACATTTCCATCACAAAAATACATGGTTACCTTAATTCTTAGAAAAGTTTTGAAAAAATCTAGCAATTAAACTGAGAAACAATGCAAGACACTCTGAATTTAAAACAGGGAATACAATTACAAATAAAAAAATACACACCTGGATTCACTTATCTAAAATCTACAGGATGACAGAGGAACAGATTTTTAAAGATCTGATTAACGCAAGTACTTGCGGCCAGAGGTCACAAACTACATCACAGTTGCTAGGGATTTAAATCCAGTCTAGTTATCTAGAGTAGCACAGCTTCACATGAACATCAGCCATACTATTGTCAGTCTATCAGCTGTAGAAACACTGCCACCAAACCGAGGAACCCCTGAATTGCCAGGGATTTGACTGGAGAAAACAACCTAACAGTTCTATAGTCAGCTTGACTTCAGTTGGGTAGAAACTTCAATTGTATCTTACCTGAGGACACAGCATCACCACTTTTATACTTACTTTGCAACATTACAAATGCCAGAAGGTTTATTAGTACTACACAATCTTGCCTGAGAACAGAACCCAGTAAGGACAAGTGCTACATCCCACAATAACTCATTACTCCACATTTACTCAAAGTTGTGTAAAAAAACATCAACTCCCAGGTGCAGAATCACAACTATTAAAACTAGCTAAATCCCACCAACAACTTCCAAAGATACCAAATGTTTCAAGGCTATCAGCACCTTCCCATGCACCAGATGTTTACATTATCAAGCACATTCTGACCATCCAAGATAATGTACTTACACAACTGAAGATACGCCCAACCAGGTTGTCCAATGTGACTTCCAGAAGTACAACGGGTAACACTACCTGAGTTTATCAGGATTACGGCTGCTAGGCACTTTTGTTCAAAAGTTTTACTAGTTTTCACTTACAGTTTTATGCTAAAAATAAAGATCAGAGTAGGAGTCAATGAACAATGTTTATACAAAGGCCATGCTTTGAACTAACCTGTTGAAGGAGAAATGCAATAATCGTCTTCTACTGATTGGCCATACATATCATCATCTTCAAAATCTATGAAGCAGAAACAGAAAGATTAGAAACACAGAATTGTTTCAGCTGGAAGAGATCTTCAAGATCGTCAAGTCCAATCTTTAAGTTTGATTTCACAATTTCCAAATACATAATATTATAATAAAAATGGCAATTTTTAGACATGGTTTTAAGAAATTATGCATCTCTGGTACTCCAGAAGTGCAGTTAAGTACTATTTATTTAACTAAGTAATAAATTCTAAGTTACAGTAATAGAATTTCAACAATCACTACTTTGTTCACTAGGAAAGCTGACAATTTTCAAGGGATGTCATGCTTCGTACCTCCTCCTTCAGCATCTCTTTTGGAAGGCTGCCCTCACAGTCCAAACCCAACTTTCTACAGTTCCACAAGTCTTTACCCATTGAAATTCCTTTGATATTTTCTCATGGCCTCTCAAAAGTCTTAACCACAGACAGTTCAGTTACAATCTCTAACAACTCAGAATCAACATTTCTGCTCCATACCTAGCTAGTTCTCAGCTTTCTTCTCTGGTCTATCCTCATGGCCATCTTAACTTTCAACAAAGTTCAGCAAGCTAAAAACAAAATTCCCTTTGAATATGCAAATCAACTTCAGCCAAAGAGCAAGAATCCTATACAGTTACTTACACACAGCCATATACTTCCCTCATAAAAGAAAACAAAAACAAAAGCAACGGAATAAGTTATCAGGAAACAAAAAGTAAATTATCACCCCAAACAAATAAAAACCCTAGTATTGCGTAAGTCTTGAAAATGAATTTCTAATTTTCACTAAGTAAGCAGAATACTTTGTAGCATAAAAGTAACATATGGCATTATACTAAAGAAAAAAAAGACACAAAAGTCTACTTCATTTGGGACAGAAACAATTGTGACTATAAAGTCTGATCTAAGTATGAAGACCACACTTACGTACACTTCTAATTAAAATTGATTTATGATGCAACGGTAAAGTTACAAATAGCCACAGGAACTTAAGCCTCATAAAGCTACAGCAAATTACTATGTATCTTTGCAACCTCATTAAAAGAGATTCTAATGAATGTACAAATACTGAATTGAGTTCTACAGATTGGGCACCCAAATTCAGAGATGAGAGAGATTTGGTTGAAATGAACATTTTAATCCATCTGTGACGAAGTAGATCTCTATAGAATTAAAGAATCAAGCAGCAAAATCCCCAATCCAGTCTAAGATTTTTGCCTATATTAGGCAAATTTGGACCAGTAAAACCTGAAAGGTAGGCACACAGTTATCATGTCCTATATGGATTTATATTATCTCCCCCAAAATTCCCCAGGATCTCAGTGCAAAATCCAATTTATCCTACTGCAATGCATATACACATTGCAACAACAGCAGACTAGAGGCAGGCAGAAGTATTTATTAAAATTTTTGTAGATAATCTGACAAAGTGAGGCAACATCAATGCTGCTTTCATACCAAAGGTATGCAAGTTTGACCATTTTTCCACAGCCCAAGCCAACACAAACAAAACCAAACAAACAAACAAAAAAAAAAAGAAGTGTAATTTACAGTTTCCCTAAGCCAAGGGGATAGGGCACAAAGAAAGCAGCAACACTGCAGGTAACAGCCAAATTCTTACACAAGAGCGCTTTCCTTTCAGGCAAGCTTCAGTAAAATATGGAAAAAAGGTGTCTAAAACAGGTTCTTCCTTAGATGCTCAACTCCATCTAACTACATTTCTTCTACAAGGAATGGTTGCTGCCTTGTATGTATTATTACAGCTGAACATTAGCCACAATTTGCTAGAATCAGAGTGGGAACACAAGCTCCTACATTTCAGAGGACTAGAGACGGGCAGGTTCAATTGCATCCAGGTTGGTTTTCAAGCCAACTCCCAACAGCTTAAGGCAACGCAGGTAACCCCTGCCGCGGCTCGGCCTGCGTGACAGGGCCGCGCTTGCCCCGTGTCTGAGCTCACACTAGACCCCAGCAGCCG